>PVIC010015589.1:9456-35078 GCA_004025085.1 Thryonomys swinderianus
AAAAAAAAAAAAAAAAAAAAAAAAAAAAAAAAAAAAAAAAAAAAAAAAAAAAAAAAAAAAAAAAAAAAAAAAAAAAAAAAAAAAAAAAAAAAAAAAAAAAAAAAAAAAAAAAAAAAAAAAAAAAAAAAAAAAAAAAAAAAAAAAAAAAAAAAAAAAAAAAAAAAAAAAAAAAAAAAAAAAAAAAAAAAAAAAACCAGCATTACAAAGGGCTCAACTTTACTGAACTCAGAAGACTGCTGACAGGGGGATACACAGCCTTTATCTTCCTCTAGTTAACAGAAAACTTCACACAAGTTAAAGTTTATTTGAACAGAAAAAAAGGCAGCCACAAAACCAGTAGAGGTTCAGGGAGCTCCACTTGCTCAGTTTGAACAGTGTGATTTTAGAAGCTGAACATGAATATAAAGCAAAGACATGACTGGGCAGGTATTTGCACTACTGGGTCCAGTGAAATGGAAGGTCTCTAGTCACACAGACTATTTGACTCTGGCTGAGCTTTATTTTTTGTTTTGTTTTAATCAGGTAGAGAAAGTGTCTCCAGGATGTAATTCAGTTTGTCTGATTGAGACAACCTCAAACGAATAACCTCAATCAAAAGACCTCCCATTTATTCTGCTCTGACACTTTAATTCTCCTTAAGTTTTAAATGATATAGAGAGAAGGACACTTAAATAACATACTACTGGGCTGGAAATTTAGCTCAGTGGTTCCAGTGCCTGCCTCTCAAGCGCAAGGCCCTGAGTTGGATGCCGGTAACCACATACAATGGTGGGTGTGTTGACTCACGCCCACCAGTCATCAATACCACATACCACAGTGCCAGACATAGTGGCTCATGCCTGTAATCCCAGCACTGGGGAGGCAGAGACAGGAGGATTGCTGAATTTGAGGCTTGCCTGGGCTATACAGTGAGCTCAGAGCCAGCCTGAACTACAAAGTGAGACCCTGTCTTAAAAAAATAAAATAAAATAAACAACTTTATATTGTTTGTTTATTTAAGATAATATTAATTTTAATACCAGTATTTAAAAGCAGTTTCACTTGACATAAAACATACTTATATATTAGGAATAGATATGAAAACACTGTCCAGAAGAATTAGGCCAAACAGGTGACAGATCAGTAATAAATATAGGCAACTGATTAAAATGTCTTTTTCCTGAATTTTTCAGATCATTATCTTCTACACTTCAGTTTACACGTGCAAATGTTCAGTATGTCCAAAAAACTTTGTTTCTAAAAATGAATGAGTCAGGGCCGGAGGGTTAGCTCAGTGGTCCCAGCGCCTGCCTTGCAAGCGCAAGGTCCTTAGTTCAATCTCGGTAACCACATACGGTGCTGGGCGTGGAGACTCACGCCCATCAGCCATCAATACCACATACCACAGTGCTGGGCATGGTGGCTCACACCTGTAACCCCAGCACTCGGGAGGCAGAGATAGGAGGATTGCTGAGTTCGAGGCTTGCCTGGGCTACATAGTGAGGCTCAGAGCCAGCCTGAACTACAAAGTGAGACCTGTCTAAAAAAATAAATAAATAAATAAACAAATAAGGCAAAATTTGCAGTTCTTAATACATTGAGGTATCAATTTACTAGATATTTTTCCACCTCAACACAGAGAAACTTCCTAAATTCTTAAAAAATAATTTATTTAAAATATAAGGAAGTCATTGCCAGGTGTGGATGCTCACGCCTGTAATCCCAGCACTCGGGAGGCAGAGACAGGAGGATTGCTGAGTTCGAAGCTTGCCTAGGCTACATAGTGAGCTCAGAGCCAGCCCAAACTACAGAGCGAGACCCTGTCTCAAAAAAAAAAAAAAGAGAGAAAATATAAGGAAGTCATTAGTCAAATATTTACAGTAATATTTATCACACACAACTACTGTTTCCAGATTATAAAGATACTCCATTCTTATATGAAAGTACAAAATTTAAGAAGATACATAATACTGCCCCAAATCCTCATGCAGAATTTAAAATATAGGCTAACTGATATTGTATGGGTTTTATTTTCGAGGCTTCCTGTGGCATATATTTGACACTGAATCCCTACAAAGAGTCAAAGACACTACTTTTTTAGAGACTACAGTTTTGTCTAAAAACTCAGTTTCTGCTCAATTTTGTGTGTATGTGTTTATATGAATACAAATAGAGTATAAAATTTCAAAACATAATTTAATGTAATGAAAGACCCAGAACAGAGCCTGGAGCCTTAGTCATCTTAAACTGCAAGGGAAGGGAAAACAGTGAAAATAATTGCATGAGGTCAGGTAACATGTAGTAATCTATAGTAAAATAAGCACTGATAGCTGGGTGTGGTGGCTCACGCCTGTAATCCCAGCACTCCGGAGGCAGAAGCAGGAGGATTGCTGAGTTTGAGGCTTGCCTGGGCTACAGTGAGCTCAGGGCCAGCCTGAGCTACAAAGCGAGACCCTATCTCAAAAAAACACACACACACACAAAAAAACCACTGATTCAGGTGCTCATATCAAAGAAAATACCCATAATTTGCATATCTGTGATCTATTTATTTCACTTATTAGTGTTTTCTCCAGGTGTATCCATTTGCACATAAATGAATAGATGTTGTCATTCTTTATGGCAGAGTAATACTCCATTTTATTTAAAAAAACACATCTTTATCCTGTAGATATAAATGAGTATTAGAATGTATGATAGTTTTTGTAAAATAGTAAATATCCAAAGGGAATTTGGTGTGGGGATGTAATGAGGGGAATGAATAAATATGATTCTGAAAGAAAATAAAAGACCATGTATATAAGGGGTGGGGGGCTGTGGGTGGGTATGGATGTGGGTAAAAATGAGAAATAAATTGTGTCATATACTGGTCCAAATTCTCCAATGTTGTGCGTGATTGTGAGCTGTATTTAAAATGTACCAATAAAATATTGAATTAAAAAAAACACTGATACAAGGTTAGCATAGCAAAATAGCATTGAAATTCACATAGAAGCAGTAGGGAGGAAGAGAATGAACCATTTGTTGAAAATGACTGAAATAATATTTCACACAGTTAGTTTACTGCTTTTCTGGTTAGACTGAATTAACTTTGCTTCTTTCCCTTTCTCCTTTCAGCTCTGTGCTTTTTTCTCACAGGCAAGAAGAACACCTGAGCCACCCAGCTCTGAATGTGCTCCACCAGAGAGTGTGCTGGAGGACTGGTCTGAGGGTCCCTGGTGCCCTGCTCGGGGAGCCCGTCTCCAACCCTGGTGACACACAACTGCGGATGCACTTGTCCTAGAATAAAGGAAAATAATTCTGTTTGTTCAGAGCAGTCTTCCTTGAATCTCACCAACAGCTAACACGTAGTAGGTCCTCTGTGAATATCACTAATCAATGAATGATGGACACTCAATTCAAATCACCCAATTCTACTTTACTTACAGTACTGTTTGAAAATTAATAGCACCTATGAATGTGAAACATAAACACCACTGGTCAATTTTTAGTTATCAAAGACAAAAGCATTGCAGAATAGGATTGCTACTACTTGTATGATCCACTATTTATAGAACTTTCAAGATATATGGAATGTTGCCATTCCTCAGCTTTCTGGTCAATAACAAAGGTAATATTCACATCACGTTCTTTCAGATAAGAGTATACATTTATTCTAATTAATGGTGGCAAGCATTTAGAAGACAATGATAATTTTGTCACTATCATTTCTGAGTCCAAAATAAGGGCCTAAAACACAAACATGTAAATAGTTTACCTTAGTCTAGCAAAACTAAGTATGTGTATGATTTAGTAGAATCTCAGCATTCTTAATCAAATTTTGTAGTGAATAGAAGGTGGATAGTAAACAATTTTGTTTCATAAAAAAATTTAGGCTAATTCCTTTTTATATGTTACTACTGAAGAAGTATATAAAGTTCATTAGCATGAATATTAAAGGGTTTTATTTAAATATATTATGTATCAGGTCAAAAGTACAAATGGAATGTCTAAAATAAAACATGATTACCTATGATGCACATAGATACAGACATGGTATAGCTATAGTTATATTTCTAGGCATGAAAACTGTACTTGGCTACAATGCACTCTTGATACTAAATATGCAGAATGAAGTCACATTTCACAAGCTAGGAGCACAGTCCTTCCAATTCTGCCCACAGTTGGGACATGAGGTACGTATTCCAGGGTTATCAGGCTACCTGAGTTTGTGGCCAACAGTTTACAGATCTAGGGATTCTACCCACCCTGTTAGGTTCAGTAACTTGCTGGAATGATTCACCAAACTCAAGAAAATACTACTTATAATTAAATCTTTCCTAGTAAGGAACAGGGCCAAATGAAGTGATTTAGCAACACAAGTGTGATGCTCCAGAGTCCTCGGAATGTGTCAGTTCCCCCTGCCTACATGGGTCTCACCAAACCGAAACCTAACCTGAGATGAACATGCAGAATCTTACAGAGTTCGTAGGATATAGACAAGATTGACTGAATCACTGAGCACAGGTTGGAACCCAATTCCCAGCTCCCTTTTCCTTATCATCCAGGGCTGAAAATCACAACTTTCCTAGTCATGTGGGTGGACTTTCCAGCTTAGTCAGCCTTATCCTTAGACTATGTAGAGCTATGACTCATCTCTTAGCACAAGTAAATCCAGGTATGCACTACAGATAATAGACACTCCTATCGGAGAAAATCCAGGAACCAGGGGGGAAAAATCAACCAATTATTTAATATATTATGCAGTAGCATTTCTTGGCCATTAGCAAATATAGGTGGATTTCTTAATGTAAAATCACACAACCATGAGTCAACTCTTACTGAGATATAGTCTATCAATTCCAAATCTACCCATCATCATAAAACAAATGAGACCAAACAGATTAAAACTTCTGTCTTGCCAGATACTAAGGAAAGGCAGATGTCTTATTTGACTAAAGTTTTTAAAATTATATATCATAGTACCTTAAAGACAAAAAAGTCACAATTGCAAAGCATCACTGAGTGGTTTAGTGACACTTCTTGGCATGGCTCCTGGAAGAAAACTAATCAGTCATGGTGCAGGGCTAATAACTGGAGGACATACTGTTGTGTGATGTTGGCCTGCTTTCCAGCTGTGCCAGTTTACTCATTCTCTTGCTTGAATGTGAATAAGGACCTTGTTTATCAGATACAGACTTTGGTAAAGTTCATGTGACAATGTTCCCAGGAATCTTTCCAAGAAGTCAAATCTGCCTGGTCTTAATAAAACTGCTTTCAGCATGACTACTGAGAGAGACCCAGGAAACAAAGGATGGAAGCTATTACAGACACAGTGGAACTGGAAGGTCACTACCCCAGTCCTCTAGCTGTCATGAAAATAGCAGTGAACCCAAATACTCTCAAGTAAAGCAAATTTAAGTGTGTGAACAAAAACAAAGAAAAAGAAAACAATGTATTTCTTGAAAACCAGTTTGTCAATGAGCAAGATCAAAGCATCAAGAATTTCTTATAGACCAGCCCTCTCTAATTGTAGAAAATAAACATGCAAATGAACGTTCCTCCCACATAAGAGAGAATCCTGACCTTTTCTAGGGTGGCATTACTCCTATTTAACAAATAACTTTTTAAAAACATTAATGAAATTCCTAAGGCATGACTATGAAGTCATACTAATAGAGTAGAAATTTTAATGTTAATTTAACAATTATGCAACACAGTTTCTAAAGGAATTTCCACAGAGACTAAAGCAAAAAATGTGTGCTACTCTCCAACTGTGGATAAAAATCTGTCACATGTATGATACATACTAACCTGAAAAAACTGCTGAGAGAGAAAACAAATTACTTGTGAATTGTGTAGTCAAGAAGTCTATGCAAGTCCTTTTTTATTTTCAACTTAATTCCTAAGCATAGAGAGCATTAAATACCACCTCTAAATCAAAATACTGTATCTTCATTTCTAACTTGTGTTAGTTTCCTATTGTTGCTATAACAAATTACCATAAACAGGTCCCCTATTAACAACACTAATTTATACCTCATTCTTTAGGAAGTTTGAGGCCTGAAGTTCGAGGTCTGAAGTTTGAGGCCTTACTGAGCCAAAATCAGTTATTTGCAGGGATACTTTCTGAGGTTCTGGGAGAACCTCTTTTCTCAGTTTTTCCACCTTCCCGAAGTGAGCTGCATTTCTTGGTCATGCCCTTTTACCCCTTTTTCACAGCCAGCGATAGCCAGCAGAGTCTCTCTGATAGGCTCTCTCCTTGCCCATGACTCTGCCTCTCTCTTGCATCCATCTTGATTGGCTCTTACAGTTAGCTGGACACACATGGATATCCCAGAATAATATCTCTATTTTAAGTTCAAATAATTGGTCACCTTAATTTATCCCACATTAATTCCTCCAACATGTAATGTAACATGTTTAGGGGTTCTTAGAATTATGGTGTAGACATCTTGCAGGGGGTAAAAACTTTATGTACATTAAAAAATTCTAATTTGGTGTCAGAAAAACAGAAAAAGGACATAGGCCCCACTTTTGTTTCCACCTTGCAGTAAATGAAGTTTATGCTAGGAATCAAACAAAGCATGAACCCTTCCCGGGCCTTATTTCTACACTCTGTAACTATGAATACTCATTAATTCTGAAAACAATTAATTAAATTGAATTCGTTTGAGTTATTTGCAATATTCAATGCTTAATTTTAAATGAATCATAGGAAACATGACTTCTTCAAAACATAATCCATGTTTTTTTTTTCTCAGAGTTACCTTCCTAATTTCTTAATTTTTATCAGAAGTCAAAACATTCTGCATGTCCATTCATAATTTCTAGTAAATCTGATCCCTGGAAAAACTATCTAGAAATGATTGCTCCACTTCTACTTCAAAAACTTATTTCATTGACCCCAGGAAACATTTTTCTTTTGTTATCATGTTATCTTAAAATTAAACAGTCTCATTGTCAAAAATGCAATATTTCAGTAAAGACATTAAAAGTTTGTCTACATTGAATCAAATATAAGAAGAAGGAATAAATAAACCAAACTTTACAAATAATATTATAACTAAGATACAGGTGTATACATTTACACTTAACTGAGACATATGGATATATTCATCTGAATATATTCAGTTGTGTTAATCACATGTATATTACATGCATACAATATATGCAAATATATATAAATTTAAATTTTTAAGTTAATAATTTTTATTAATTATAATATTTTTAATTTTAATCTTTATTAGTGCATTATATATACACATCGTGATCACTCACGATATTGAGAATCTGTATTAGCATATGACACAATTTTTCATTTTTTTCCCTTTCCCTCACCCACTCAACAAGCCCTCACCCATATATACATAAGCTTTGTTTGACGGGAATAACTATTTAAGATTCAAACCTAAAACTTTTTAAGAGTCGTATCTTATCCACTTGACTTAAAAATAAATAGAATGAAACTAACTTTTATATTTTTGTAGTAGTTTTGAGAAGACACTTTTTGCCAAGTTTCCTCTACTAAACACAAAAATACCTTGAATAAAAAAAGAGATTTTATTGCCTCAGTCAATATTACAATCTGTCGAGAAAAAAAATGTGTATTAAATCTGTCCCAAGGGTAACTCTTAAGTGTCTATTTTGGACAGAATATAACTTATCTAATATTTTAAAATATGAAAAATTATAGAAGTTCATCCATATTGGTAGGAAAATAATTAGGGATCTACCTCTTACAAACTGTATCTTTAGATTAAAATAATTCTCTTATTTTATATTTCTGTGCTCTGTACAATTTGAATAAAGAAGTTTCTTTTTCATTGACATCTGTAAGTGTACTAAAAAGGAAAGACTTACACAACAATTCATTTGAACCAGCCTATTTTAAAGAAATGGGACAAAAGGCAACACAGGAAAAAACATGTCTTATTATGCAATACATGAATCATCACCTTTTAATTTCTCTCAGATTAAGACACAGAGAATTTTTTATGAATGAAACCTCTTCTCCAGAATAAGATATATAGGCCTGAACATGTAGCCCAATGATAGAATACTTGCACGGTATGTGAAAAATGCTGGATTTTATTTCCAGTATTGAAAATATAAAAGCAGAATTTAAAGTATCCAATCCTCGCATAATTACCTGAAAGTACTGGTTAAAGATGTCTTCTTATAACTTAAAAAAAAATTATAGAGCCGTGTGTGGTGGCTCACGCCTGTAATCCCAGCACTCGGGAGGCAGAGACGGGAGGATTGCTGAGTTGGAGGCTTGCCTGGGCTATATAATGAGCTTAGGGCCAGCCTGAACTACAAAGCGAGACCCTGTCTCAAAAAAAAAAAAAAATTATAGACTATTGAGATGCCAAAAGGGGAAAAGTAAACTTAAAACAATAATGAGAAAATATGAAATATATTAATAGGTAATGTAAGAATATTATTTAAGAAGAAATTTATAAAATTAGATTATATTAGATACAGAAATACATTTATAAATGGAAGCTATTCTAAGTCTTCCCAAAGGAAATACTTTAGTACCAAGTAAGAATGGTAATAGTTTTGGTTTTCCATTAAGTACTTCAATTTTCATTACCTTTTCATTTTCTTCATTCATTCTTTGTGTTTAAATAAATGGTAATAATGACTCAGTTTTGAATGAAAATTTCTGTTTGTTTGGGTAATGAAGACTTTTGTCCAAAATTCAAGCATTTAAAACCATTGTGGAGATCAGCATGGAGAATCCTCAGCAAACTAGGATTAGGAGTCCCATTTGACCCTGCTATTCCCATGCTAATCCCCTGCTAGGAATATACGCAAAAGAATTAAAAGAATCATGTTGTAAAGACGTATGTGCACCCACGTTCATAGCAGCTCAGTTTGTGATAGCCCAATCTTGGAAACAACCCAGATGTCCATCAACTAAACACTGGATAAAGAAGATGTGGGTTTGTTTGTTTTTTGTTTGTTTGTTTGTTTTTTGAGACAGGGTCTTGCTTTGTACTTCAGGCCGGCTCTGAGCTCACTATGTAGCCCAGGCAAGCGTCGAACTCAGCAATCCTCCTGTCTCTGCCTCTCGAGTACTGGGATTACAGGCGTGAGCCACCATGCCCGGCACTGTGGTATGCAGTACTGATTGTCAGTGGGCATGAGTCTCCACGCCCAACATTGTATGTGGGTAGCAGGGATCAAACTCAGGACCTTGCGCTTGCGAGGCAGGCACCAGAACCACTGAGCTAACCCTCCGGCCCAACGTGGGTTTGTTTTTAATACAAAACAGAGTATTACTCTGCCATAAAGAATGACAAGATTGATTCATTTATGCGCAAATGGAGACACCTAGAGGACACACTAATAAGTGAAATAAATAAAACGCAGATATGCAAATACTGGATCTTTTTTTTAATATAAGTACCTATAGAGGTAAAGGAGCTCTAGAATGTATGATAATTTTTGTAGAATGGGAAATATCCAATAGGAATTTGGTGTGGTAATGTAATGAGGAGAAGGAATAAATATGATTTGGAAAAAAATAAAAGAGTATGTATATAGGGGGTGGGGGGGTGGGCAGGGATGTGGGTAAAAATGAGAATTGACCTGTATCTCATATTGGTACAAATTCCCCAATGTTTTGTGTGATTGTGAGCTGTGTATATAATGCATCAATAAAGTTTACTGAATAATGCAAAAAAAAGAATTCAATTTAAAAAGTGACTGTTAACTGTTAAAAATTTGTATCTCAAGGAAACCTGCGTGAAAACCAGAAAAATTTATTTTTGTTCAATCTTAATATCCTGATTGTCAGACTTACAAAAATGAATAAAGACTGTATCTGACTTAATCTGCTTTGTCCCCTGTTTCCTTAGCTAAGTTGCCTACCACTCTTTATGATATATTTCAGTGGGATTTTTTAAGTTATATTCTTTTTTTTTTTTTTTTTTTTTTTTTTTTTTTTTTTTTTTTTTTTTTTTTTGCTTTTGAGACAGGGTCTCGCTTTGTAGTTCAGGCTGGCCCTGAACTCACTATGGTGCCCAGGCAAGCCGCTGCGAACTCAGCAATCCTCCTGTCCTGCCTCCCGAGTGCTAGGATTACAGACGTGAGCCACCACGTCTGGCATTGTAGTATGCGGTGTTGATTGTTGGTGGGCATGTCTGCACGCCCAGCATTATATGTGGTTACCGGGGATTGAACTCAGGTCCTTGCGCTTGTGAGGCAGGCACCGGAACCACTAAGCTAACCCTCCGGCCCTAAAAGTTATATTCTTATACTTTTCTAAATAGTTGTAGAGGTTCTGAGATAAAAACTTTCAAATTACATTTTTACAAAACTGATTATTCAAATATTTAGCCATATATATATATATTTATAAATATTTGAATTAAGTATATATAGTATTTCAATTAAATGATAAAAAGATACAAGTTGATGACACAGGCCCTCATGTTAAAATGCAAATTGGATTAAGAAACAGAAACATCAGCAATTTTCTGTTATTTTGTCTATGACATCATTATTCCCTCCGTGTAAAAATTGCCATAACTCAAATTTAAATATTTGTGTTTTCCAAAATACTTCAAATAGCAAATTTAGAAATTAAATAAATCCTAGCAATCAAATAATTGAAAAAGTACTAAACACATACGTTATTCACAAGAAAAAAATATTATTGTTCAGAGTTAATTGAACTGAAAGGTATTTAACTTGAGTTATGTCTTACAAATCAGTACAGACCTAAGCAAAACATGACATACCAGGCACTCAAAATTTTTACGTTAGTAAATTTAAAAAGAATTGTAAGTGTGAGCATAATTTCATTAATTTATTTCATAATACTTTAAGTATAATTATTCCCTTGCAAAAAATATTCAAATCAAAACTGTAAAATTTTTTGCAACCCTCATGTACTATGTTGATGGAATCTGAAGTTACAAATAGAGTTTTTCTAAAACAGATTTGCTAAAACATATCGCTAAAAGCTCAGAATTTGTTTCTGGTGCCCCTAGGGGGAAAATGCCACAGTGTAGTAGGATTGAAATGAGTTTTAACTTCCACATGTGAATTAAATTATATTCTTCTTGGTTTCAGATGAATAAACACATTTCCACAACGGCACTGTGCCAATAAAGTAATGCACCTGGAATATGTTAATTTCCTTAATGACCTCACAGTGTTATTCTAATAGGGTAATCAAATCCAGATCAGCATGATTCATATACAGTATTGAGAGAAAAGTATTTTAAACGCAATTATTATTGAAATTCATAGCCCGACATGATTTTGAGGTTCAAATTTTGTATGACAGTGTTTTCTTCCAGGTTTCTACTTGTTTCTTATTTTCTGATGCTATTTAATCATCATATGGGTTTGACATATATTCTTAAAACAACCTTTCGAATTGTATGCTATCATTAAAATGTTGTAAAGAAGCCCCATATATGTATGTTCAGTAATTTAAGTCAACCTAATGCCACCTCATATGTTTTCTGTTATGATAGGGTTATAATTTTACATGTCAAATATGTGGGAGAAATATGTATATATATTTTTCCATAGATAAGTATATGGATTACATATATACATATATTCTATTGTTTTTCATGTCCTCTAGATTTTATACCTCCCTGACGCAAGCTTATATTTAACACTACCTAGAGCTGACCCTAACAATCAATTCTTTTTTTCCTGTCATTATAACCAGAAGATTTCACTTGACAACAGACCAATCAATGGATTAGGATTTGTTACATCTATAAAAAGAAGCAGACATAACATTCATTTTCCAATTTTTAACTGAATGTGCTTCATGATACAGTAATTAATATATAATTATATTCCCTGAGATCACATTTTTAGCATCTATATGTAAAAAACTTTTTAAATTCAGGATTATAATTTAATACATTTATTCATTTTGAAGCATAACCTGTGCATACATGCAACTTGTACTTTTTTATAAACTTTTTATGAAACATTTTATAATTCATTGGAATACAAATCAGTTATTCAAGTTAAAGTCATTTTCTTCAAGGAAAAATTGATAACAAAAGATGATAATCCATACCTTGAATACTTCTTTAATTCTTAGAAAAGTTTATTTCACATTAGGTTTGTGTCACAAAAGAACCAGAGCTTTACAAATATCATACAGATCTGGAGGTTTCCATCCAGCTGTTGTTTTTGTTAACGTGATGCTGTTTTCAAGGAATAGAAAAACAATGACTTTGGCAGGAATCTGACAGTACAAGGAACCGAAAGACAGTACTGTATAAGGATATGACCGATACCTGGACAGCAGTCTGATGTATGAGAACTTGAAATTTTGCTATTTGTCCTACTGGATTACTTTCATCTCTTATTTTCAGGTTACTGTTTTTTTTATTTTACCACCTAATGGTGCTCACCTTATGAAAGGAAGTCTAGGCAAAATAAATAAGGAGAGAAATAAACCTTTTCATACATTTGCTAAAGAAATAGGATACAAGTTAGACACAACTGAAAATGTTTTTAGCTCCATTCAACATTTTTTTTAAGACTTTTGGGCTCCTTGAATTGTGCATCATTCTGGCATTTTATGTTCCCCTTTCACACAAGAGATTATATAGTGGACTTATATCATGTTACAACCATCTGACATATGGACAATGTAATTAATTAGATTAATGGAAGATTAATCTGCCTTTTGGTGTTATCTATACCATGTACCCAAGTAAACATCCAGATCTCAACTGTATGGACTTAAAACCAGCTTGAGTTACAACCTGACCTCTGGAACTGGTCCAGTTCATAAGTCCAGGATCTACTGTACTACACCTACTCTTTACCATCTTGGCTATTTAGATAATAAGGCATGATAATCATTTTTTGAGAGATATTTTAGTGTCATTTGCTTAAGTGTCCACAAATTTGAATTGGTACACTGTTCATGAGGCACGTCTGTTCACTATCAAGACTGTTTGCTACATGTTTTGATACGGTTTCATGTAAGAAGGAAGGGCTGTGGGACCTTGAAGATCTATAATCAAATCCTATCTTAGTGATTTAAATTAGTTTGTAAGTTCAGTCAAGCTGTATAACCATACTGCATTTAAATCTTTCACAGGTAAAATGAGAATTTGGTGGTAGAAATATTAGAAGTTTAATATCACTCTTGAAACATAGCATGGTATTTTTCTAGGTTGTTAATGCTCTCTGGAATTTAATTGCCACTTAAATATAGAAGTCAAACAAAAAGTCTGAATTCTAGGAGGTGCTCAAATGATTTTACTGCCCTTCCCTTAAAAGCCATTAAAATTAATGACTTGCTCAGATCATTACCTCCTCAGAGTATCAAAATACTAAATCAAGCAAGAGTTGGCTAAATTGTTGCATCAGACTATAATGAGTTTGAAATACTCAATTAAATGAAATCAGTGACTTCATAACAGCTAACTTATGAGATTTTTACATGTCCCAATTTGCCCAAGCCAACTAAACACGTACTATAAGAGAGAAAATGAACTGTGCCTTCACTATCAGACTGCAAAGGTGCATAGTAGAAAAGTTGAGCCACTCTCAGAGCACAGATTATCACACTTATCCCGCAATGATTGACTAGTCACTGTTTCAAACATTACATTGTGAAATGCTTTAAATCTGGCCTCATGGTGTAATAATACAGACAAGATAAAGTGGACAGGCTCTGTTACAATGAAACTTTATTTTCGAAACTTGATAGTGGGCCAAATTTGACCAACAGGTTGGAATTTTCATTTCCTGACCTTCATATTGATGACTTGTTAATATTCTACCAATTATCACTCATATGATTTCCTATATTCCCAATATTTTCTATCAGTCAGCAAGATGGCCAGGAGTGTTTGTAGAGAGTTAGAGAACATACTAAGAGAATAATGACATATTAACATTTTAGAGACATTTTAATGATGTTATCTTCTTTGAAAACTTTCAGTAGAGTAGAAAAGTGAACCAAGACAGGATGGTGATTATATTTACAACTAATCACATGACTCCTCACTGACATAAAAACCCATAATAATACATTTTGGCCATGGCATAAAAGACACATTACTTACAAGCTATGGTAATTTCCAGTCACAAGGAAGAACAATAGAAAACTCTAAGTAACTACAGTCAGTGAGAAACTAAGAATATTCTTAATTTATTCATCCATTTGCAGTAGGGATAAGCCAAGAAATAAATCACTGCTTCTACAAATGCAAAAGAATTTTTAGATGTTTGAACAAATGGAGATAACAAAGATATTACAAAACATTTGGTAAACCTCCTCCACAAACATGTTACAAACCACAGAACTGGAAAACAGAATTAAAAGAAGCAAAGATTGTTATGAGATGATGGTACGATAGGATTCCTCCACATACTGAAGATCTTTCTAAAAATTGATCATAAAACAAATTATTGGTTCTTAAATAATCTCTCAATTAGATTATAAACTGAGAATGAAAAATATATTGTTCATCAACTCTGTAATTATAAAGTATAAATATATGTGTACAGGTCAAATACAGTGAATGTTAAGTAAATTATTGTTCAACTATATCTGATGATGTTTTAGCCCTAATGGAGCACAGTAATCACAAAGTTACCCCTGTAATGTCACAACTCCCTCCATCAGATCACAAAATAATTCCGGAATGTGTTCATCTCTCTTATTCCTAAAAGATTTGCCACCATAACCACTGTTCTTGCGAGGACTGAAGAATTCAGAGAGTATCCTTAGGCAATTCAAAGCAGGCTTCTGTCCCAAAGAAATCCCTCAGCATTTCACATCAGAGAGAAGAAATTTCACACAGATGATTCTAACACATTCTCAAAAGGTTTACCTTGCTGAGAAAGAAGGAGACCATTCAAAGTCAGATTTTACCAATTCTGTAAGAATGAACAAGAGCAGAATTGGAATTAGAATCCTTTAAAAAGGACAACACGCACAACGTACAACCAGACCCATGTTCAGAGTATCCAGATGTCTTCACTGCGTATGGGAATGATTTCTAAAACTCTGCAGAAATAAGCAAAAGCATTGAGACAATGCGGAGAAAGTGTTGCAAATCTCAAAAGTGAGAATACACAGACCTCTCTTGGATCACCAACTTGATTAGCTCTTTTCCTTTATGGAAAGATGCTTTAGCTAAGACATGCCAAAAGAAGGACCCAAAACTATGCCTGATTTCAGGTTAAAGGTGAAAGAAAGAAATGCCAAAAAGACAAATGCTTGCAGAAAAGACCTGCAAAACAAGGCAGTAAAGATAGATTTTATAGATCTACCATACAGAAGAAGAACTCATGGAATAGATCTTGTCTGTGTTTGAATTTTAATGCAGATGATGGAACAAGAGGGCATCCATAAAAATTAGGGAAAAGTTGATTTGAAACAGATGTGAGCCAGCCCCTCTTTGTAAGAAGTTATAAATGAATATACAGAGAAACTTGTTCAGGTGAATACTGAAACTCTTAAAAAGAACCACATATCAACTCTCATTAGACAAGATTATAAAAATGAGGCTCTATTAGATGAGTAAAAGTATCCTCAGTTTTGAATGTTAATTTAAACTTATTAATCACTTTACAATAACACCAAAAAGTGTACACTCATTATTATAAATAATGAGAAAAAAGCCTATAGCTAGGAAATATGCAGATTTAGGGCTTCTGGTTTCTGGTTTTCTTGTTACAGTGCAATCTTGGTATCATGGCTTTACATGGTAGCCTTAATAATTTCCAAGTTATAAAAAATCAGATTATTTTGAGTATCAGCATTCTACCACACAGTCTTTATTTTATATTAACAAAAATATAAAGAAGAGTACTTCCACTGTCGCTAGATTGGAAATCTAATACTGCACTTCACCAAGTAATCTCTGTTTATTTCATGGACAAATAAAACTAAATAATGGAATATTTTCTTGAGTACTAGAAACTTTACAATTGAATTCAGCACTGAATCAAAGCAATTGAATAAAATGTAACTAAACTTTATCTGTCCTATATCCATTCTCAACCTATTTTATGACATTTGTTCAAACATTTTAATATTTTTCTTTAGTAAACATTATCATCACGTTCTAATTGGCTTGACTGTACAAAACCTTTTAAATCATTTGAAATGACTTGGGAAAACATGAAGTACGTTTAATTACTTGAGCTCTTCCTAGATAATTGTACTAGATAATATGAAAGCCCTTATCCTTCATGGTTTATGTCCATCAGTGGACATTGGCCTTATACAAGACATCCAGAAAACATAATTTAACAGGTAGCCAACGCTGCTCTCATTTCAAGTGACACTATTCTAAGTAGTACCACAAAATATCAAAGCAAACATTGAATCTATATAAAGAATACATAAATAAAGTTATTTGAGAAAGAACCCACTCTATGCAACCCCATACTTGGAAAACATCTGTGAGCTTGCAGCTTGATCCTTGTGAGTCCTACTTTCACTATCATGCATCAAACAGCCAACCCTTGTTAAAATACACATTTCATGATGCACACTTCATTGTTCAGAGTGTCTGAGATAAATAGTATATCTTTTGTTGTAAGATGAAGAGAAAAAAAATCTTTGACTTCTTCCATATTTTGTCTGGTCTATCTCAGTTTCTCATGAGCTGCTATAACAAAATACATGAGGCTGGGGACTTTATACAGAAAAAGAAAGCTTATATTGTCTCACAGTTTTAGAGGCTGGAAAATGGAAGCCCAGGTGGCCACACCTCATGAGAGCTTCATACTGTGTTATAACATGGCACAGGACAGCATATGGCCAAAGCAGGTGCATAAGCAGCAAGTGGCATGTCTGAAGAGACTGAGCACATGGGATAGCCTGAGGACATGACTAACCATCCAGTAACTCTCCTTTCCCAAGTGACACTCATTAATCCTTCCTCAGTATGGGAGTCCACGACCGAACTGCCTCCCAGGGCCCACCTCGAAAGGCTACACTACATCCCACTGACGTTACATCAGAGAGCAAGTTTCCTGCACGTGAAACTTTGGCAGGCAACCACACCCACAGTGTAACAAGAGCCTGGAAGCTCATTTATAAAACTCAGCCACAAAACTGAGCTCACAGCGCCTTGGTGAAACCAATTAAATACCCTGCACTCATGTACTGTTCACTTTTTGCAAGTATTTGGGGCATGGAAGGAAATTTTCTTATAAAGCTAGCCACTGATTTTTCTCATTTTTGGCTTCAGCCCAGGTGGGGATACAAATATGGTTTAACAGAAGGATCATATTTATCTGCTATCTTTCTATTAAACTAATTCTTAACAATATCAAATTTCCCATGTGTTTCTCATTAGAGACTATCACCATTACATAACACAGCGTTATTCTTATGAGCTTCTTATTGAAAATAAACTAGTAAACAAATAACTTCTTAGAAACCAGTTAATTTGTACACTAGACTTCTAATTCATACTATTTTTCACCCAGAAGGCATGAATTCAATATCAAGAAAAATAATTACAGAATCCAAGCATGGTGCCACACACTTGTAATCCCAGTACTCTGGAATGTTAAAGAAGGAGAACTGATAGTTTGAGATCAGTTTAAGAAACTAAGCAAGACACAGTCTGCAAAAAGTAAAAATAAAAAGGGTTGTTTAATATATAAGTGTAGAAATATATACTAAACAGAGAAAATGGTCAATAAGAAATTAAAATAATTGTTCACAATTAGGTTAAGAATAAGATCAAAATTAGACAGAGTTTCACTGGTTTACACAATTAGAAATTTAATAAAAACTAGTCCTTAAAAAGGTGCACTGTAAAGAAGAAAAGGAAGGAATGAAAGAGGGAATGAGAAGATGACAGGAACAACAAGAAAGGAAGGAAAGAAAGAAAAAGAATGGGAGAAGGAAGGAGGGAGGAAAGAGGAAGAAGAAGGAATCTGAGATTAACTCATCGGCCCCATTTCTTCTAAATATTTACAAATTATTAAAGAATGAACAGGAGATATATGGGGAATTACAGCTCTTGAACCATAAAACAATAGTATATATCTACACACTTTATAAATGATAGAACAATTATCAAATTCTCTTATGATTTCAAGTACGAATCCCATGAAATGTCATCTGAGTTCACTCTTACAGTGTTGTGTTATCAGTCAGTGGAAAGAATTATAGGATTAAGTGACCTTGCTTTGTTTAAAACAAAGGCAGAAATTTAAAATCTCTTCTTCAAATACTTGACTGTTGAAATGATTTTAATGACTTGCATACTATTATTCTTCATTCTTAGGAATGAATTATATTTCTGGAAACTTATTTGACTTATTAGATTTAAATCACTTTTACTCTGGATTTTATTGCTGAATATGAACATTCCGCCACTTGAACAGCAAGAGCCAGACATCTGCCACTTCACTGTGGCTTCCACGGTATTACTGTTGAATGTGTGAGCCAACAGGGCCTTGCTGAATGAATCCATGATGCAGATCATAAATGTTTCATACACCAGAGAATGCATTGGAGGCAACCCAAAGGTGAAATCCGATTTCCGTCCCGATGAGCAATTTGTCACAGACATGCAGGGCACAACTGAAATGAGTTTGAAAAACAGTGCTTCTCAAAGCAAAGTCTAAGGACCAACCTCCTCAGAGTTATCTGTACCAATGAACAAATCATGAGGATTCCTGGGCAAATCTTGAACTTCACAGCCCTAATTTTTACATGTAAGTCGCAAGCATCTCCACAGGCTCATCTCTGAATCTTCATATACAGTTTTAAAACCTGCTGCTTTTCTTATTGCTTTTAAGTCAGATGCCCATGAATTTCCTTCGAAAAGGGCTTAAAATATATTTTGGATGCAGCACAATTTTTCATCCCAGGGTATCAAAGCACCTGAGTAGGGGAGAAAAGAGACAGAGGTGAGAACAAATGTTTCCCCAGCTGCCAAGCAAAACACCTGAATGCAATTATTTAATTGGTGCTGCACCAGAAGATATTGGAGGTTAGTTCTTCAAAATTATGGCACAAATATAAAATACAAATTTAACTTAAGATTTATTGTTGACAGTTCTTTTAAGCCAGATTACAGTGCTGAAGGCACAGTGTGCAGAGATGCATGTATAGCCCAGGGATATAAACATATGGCAGAAAACGGTTTCTCTCTTTGCCACATGCATACATGCCACATACGCTGAAACTTATTAAAATTCTGTTGAAGTGGTCAGACTGTTCTTAGTGTGCTTGCTTTTTCCTGGGGAAATCTACTACACTTCCAGTGAGGAAGCATTCAGTTACCAGGCTATTTCTGCTTTAAAATTAATTTGCAAACTCTACTTCATAAACACAGATATACCACAGGAGTCCCTAGAGCTACCTTGGAAGTAGCCCAAATTTATCTCAAACATATCTTACTCATGTAAAATAAATATTGAAACCATTATTACAAAGAAACTATTTTTTAAAACAGATTGCTTTTCAAAGTGAAAGTCAGAGGCGTTGCCTTAGAGGTTGGGAATGCAAAGGACATCTGGTGAGGTCACCCGTGCTGAATAGGAATTAAGAGGCAAAAATGCCACCCTTTCCCTCCTGTTCACACAGGCTCTGATGTACATCTTTGCACAACCCTCATATGAGCAGAAAAGTAACCAGAAATACAGAGCTCAGTTCTAGTCTAGCTTACAATTGAAATGTTCTACCTCCCTTCATTTTTCCTCTGGAGCTACTATGGGCAAAGCACATTACTTTATATGCGTGGTCCCTGGCCTGATGCATTCTTCAACTAGTTCTTGTAAACAAAGTTTTATTGGAACACAGTCACATCCATTTATTTACTTAGCAATATGGCTGCTTTCCCACTGGGAAGTCAGAACTGGGTAGTGGCAAAGAGATCCTAGACCCACAAAGGTAAATATATTATCTGGCCCTTCACATGTGAAGTTTCTCTACAACTCCATGAGAGAATATTTACAGAATAGTACAGAATAGTAATTTTGACTAAACAGACTTAGGTAGAGCTAAAGATAGTGGATTACCAAACTAATAGAGGGAAATTTACAATTACTGTTGTAGGAAAACTTGAAGCTTGTTTATCAAAAGCAAACAATATCAGGCAACTCTTCTTAAACAAAGAATTTATTTCAAAAGTAAAGATTTCACGGAACTATTCTTTTGCAAGTGGGGTCAGGAAGAGCCAAGATAAAATAATCACTATGGAAATCTGAACTTTATTTATACACTGCGCCTGCTCTTTTTGTTCTATACCTGATCTTGATAAATATAAATAATCCAACTAGTTCCTCCAGATAAATGCCAACACTTAATCACTTCTTCTCACTCTCTCACATGCTCTTACATTCCTTCACTTAAAAATTATCTAATAAATAGTTCTGCTAGGCATATCATGGATAATACTGAAAATGAACATTGGTCTACTTTCATGGAAAGATTTGTGAAGTACACATTTTGAAACCATCATATTTAAACTTGTAAGCAGAGAGAAAAAGTAGAACATACATACAATTTCCCTGTATTAATTATAATCACATTATAATACATATATTATATAACATATAATACATATTATATATCATACACATTATGTATCATATAATTATATAGTATATTATAAATTATAGTTACATTGTCACAACATTGTGATATCTAATCAACATAATTGTAATACAGATTACTGGTAATAAATTACTGGATGACACTTTTTCTTTTCTGAGACAGGGTCTCACTTTGTAGTTCAGGCTGTCCCTGAGCTCACCATGTAGCCCAGGCAAGTGTCGAACTCAGCACTCCTCCAGCCTCTGCCTCCCGAGTGCTGGGATTACAGGCTTGATCCACCAAGCCTGGCATTTGTGGTATGAGGTACTGATTGCCAGTGGGCATGGCCATCATGCCCAGTATTGTTGTATGTGGTTACCAGGGATCGAACCAGGGACCTTGTGCTTGTGAGGCAGGCCCTGGAACCACTGAGCCAAATCTCTGGCCCTGGGTGACACTTTTAAAGTAATCTAAACTATATTGTCACTAACTCTGATAAAAATATTGGTAACCCTATTTATAGAGTGTCATGAAGATGATACTCAGGCAAATAAATCTCCAATGACCACAAAGTGTCATGGCTGCAGTGTTGATGGGGGTAGTAGGACATTTTTTAAAGGGGAAATACAAAAACAACAGAAAGGTAGATAATGTCTGATTCTGCACAGCCATTTTAGTCATGTAAAATGTTTGCTTGATTTTTTCATTCTTTATGACAGATGAGAACCAATTAGAAGCTTTAAACCAGGATGATTCCATCTTTTTATATATCTTGGTAATCCCCTCTAAAGCTTAATGTGGCTACACAGACAAAAAGTAGACTAAAGCAGAATAAAGGCTGAACATACTAAGGCCACATATGAAGGTGGTAAAAATATTCAAATAAAAAATGGAAGCTAGTTTATGGTGTCTTTAGAAAACGAAGTGAAGGAGGTAGATTCAAAAGGCATTAGAAACAAGAGGATATGATATTAATATATCAGAAGTCATAAAAATGAAAGAAATCAAAAATGGCCATGGTGGTGCATGCCTATAATCCCAACACTCAGAGGATCAGGATGAGTTTGAGGGAAGCCTCGGTTTCACAGTGACTTCAAGGCCGACCTGAGCTGCATAATAAGATCTGGTCTCAAAAAGGGGTGGGTCAATCAGGAATCATCTTAGTTTTTGCCTTCAGCAACCTCATGTTGTTGTGACAGCATCAGTTAGGACTGGAACTACAGAGAGGGAGGAGTTAGGGCAAAATGATTATGAATTTGATTTGGGAGCATGTTGGATGTTTACTAGAAGAAGAGCACCTGAGAGACTAACAGAACACACCTGGGAAGGATTCTAATCTGCAGGAGACTGGAGATAGGGGTCAGTCATCATTCCTTCATTCATTCATTCATTTATATATATATATATATGTATATGTGTGTATACATATATATGTATGTATATATGTATGTATATATACATATATATGTATATATACATATATATACATACATATATATGTATATATATAATTTTTTTTTGAGACAGGGTCTCGCTTTGTAGTTCAGGCTAGCCCTGAGCTCTCTATGGAGTCCAGGCAAGCCTGGAACTCAGCAATCCTCCTGTCTCTGCCTCTCGAGTGCTGGGATTACAGGCGTGAGCCACCAAGCCCGGCACTGTGGTAGGTGGTATTGATTACTGGTGGGCATGCGTCACCACGCCCAGCATTGTATGTGGTTACCGGGATCAAACTCAGGGCCTTGCACTTGCGAGGCAGGCGCCAGAACCACTGAGCTAAATCTCCGGACCCATTCATTCATTTATATTTAATAACTGACAGAATTAGAGTGGAGGAGATTACCCAAGTTAAATGTTTAGAGAAAGTAAGGACAGAATATAATTCACTGGGTAAAGTGTGAG
This sequence comes from Thryonomys swinderianus, assembly GCA_004025085.1. NCBI lineage: Eukaryota > Metazoa > Chordata > Mammalia > Rodentia > Thryonomyidae > Thryonomys > Thryonomys swinderianus. The sequence goes on from PVIC010015589.1 coordinate 31,841, forward strand.
AATTCTGAAGAGGAAGAGTAAGGAAAAGGAAGACAAGTAAAAGAAGGAAGAGGAGAAGAAAGAGAAAAAGAGGATGGTGAGGAGAAAAGAACAAGAAGAGGAGGAGAGAGGAGGAACATGGGAGGAGAGAAAAGTAGAAGAGGACAAAGAGGGAGAAAAAGAAGAAAAGGAGAAAGGGGAAAGGCAGGAGACAAGTGGAAGAGGGAGAGAAAGAGAAGAGGAGGAGGAGAGGAAAGAAGACATGTCTTAAAAGGGAAGAGAAAATCTTTTTAATATTGGAACCTAATAGTAAAAGTAGTGTAAGACTAAAAATATGATTAATTTTTTTTCAATTTTGACTTTTGTATTGCTATATTACATATACACATCACAATTATACTCAAAATTGAGAACTTATACCAGTATATGACATGACTTCTAATTTCTCCCCATACCCTAACCCACCTTACAACCCATTCACCCCTATAAACAAAAATTTTGTTTCCTTTTGTTTTTACTATCAATTTATTTCTTTCCCATCATTACTTACCCCTACCCAGCAACAAATGCTGGCCAGGTTGTAGAAAAAAAGGAACCCTTCTCCACTGTTGGTTGGAATGTAGATTGGTAAAAATTGTAGAGATCAGTGTGGAGATTTGTCAGAAAACTAGGATTAAAGGTCCCATGTGACCCTGCTATTCCCCTGCTGGAAATACACAAGAATTACAAGATTCATAATACAGTGACATATGTGCGCCCATGTTTATAGCAGCTCAGTTTGTGATACTAAATCTTGGAAACAATCCAAATGCCATCAACTCTAGACTGGACAAAGAAGATGTGGTTTTATTATAAAATGGAGTATTACTCTGCCATAAAGAATGGTAGGGTTGAGTCATTTATAGACAAATGGACGCACCTTCAGGACAGACTCAAAAGTGAAATAAACAGATCACAGATGTGTTAATATTGTATCTTTTTTCTGTTATGAGGAACCAAAGATATAAATGAGTTCTAGAGTTGTGATATATATTATGAAATAGAAAATATTCAAAGGGAAATGAGGTTTAAAGATGATTAATTTTATAAGGTATTTTTGAGGAAAAGAATTGAAGAACTGAGCATGGTTTTCAGTTTATTTTCATCACCAGTTGTGGTGAAGCCGTTGGAATAGGAAGAAAACACATAATTCAAAAGGTTGAGAAGCCAGTAAAGAAGTAGAGACAATAAATTTAAACAGCAGAAATTATACACTTAGAAAATGCCACTCAGAAGTCTATGTACAGACATAAATGAAGTATCTGGGGAAGGAAATACATGGAGGAAAAACTGGCCTGGGAATCATGTAAGCAGTTCTCCCAGAAATGTAGCAATATTCTGCTTTTCAACCTGTGTCACGGTCACATGGATGCTCACAGTACAAATAATTGAGTTAAAATTTATATTTAATGTACTCTGGGCTTGTTTACAATTTTTCCAATTTAAAATAAAGCCATTATTTCTAAAATTATAAATAAAATGTGAAAGAATGACACAAAGTCCATGTAAGGAAGATTACCAATCTTCATTGAAAGACTTTTTACAAACTCTGGTGTCTGTGAGGAGCTATGTCCTGTTTTCAGACAACACCACCAAAAGTCTCTGAGATGCACAGTGCCCCACATCAACCTAGAAACAGATGTAATTCTAGTATCAATCTGAATAGAGGTTTTTATGGAATATAAAAAGCTAACTGTTAAATCCATATGAATTAAGAAAACTGAGGAAAAATGCCTTAAAATTAAAAGGTAGAAGGACGTACCTCACTCCATGTTGGGACTTGTAATAATATACCAGAACTATTACAGACAAGAAGTGTAGAGCTTGAGAAATAGTGGAGTGAATAGGGATAGAACAGAAATGCATGGACCCTCCTCACGTGTATAAAGAGCTCTAGCTGATGGGGAAAGGGTTGATTATTCAATACACACACTGGAAGAGTTGTTACTCAAAACAAATGAAGAAATATACCTGGACCTCAGACTATACAAAAATATTGAATTCTAGCTATAGTGAATATTTTCTTTCTTATACAGTCATAGCATACAAACTTTAAGGTGGCAATCAGAATGGTGATACTGAACATTGCATAAGAAAAGATTCACTAACAAGATACAAAATGTGGGCCACAAAGAAAAAAGATTGGGAAACACAATCTCATTAAAATTTAGAACTTCTATTCCTGAACCTACACCACTAGGAGAATAAAAAGGCAAGCTGACACCCAGAAGGAAAATAGTATTCATAAACCACAAGGACTAGTGTTCAAACTACATATAAATATGTATTACCCAGTAAAAAAAATAATAACAAGCAAGAATTGCAATAGATATGAACATTGAAGAAAAGAAAAGCAAATGGGCCCCATATATATTAAAACACATACCCTGATTAACAATCAGGAAATCCAAATTAAAAACATACTGCAATAAAATTTCAAAAAACCTGAAAGTCAAATGGCAATTTTTAGCAAAGATGAAAGACAAGAGAAAGTCTTTGCCACTAGCAGGACATCTATAAATTTATACAAACATTTTGGAAAATATTTCAATTTAAAGATGAATATATACATATATTGTAGGCCAGTCATTCTATTCCTAGGAAAAAAACCCGTGTCTATGCAGTAGGAGATTTATGTAAGAACATGCTTAGCAGTATTGCTGCAAACAACAACTACAGATGCTTATTGGAACAAATGTTCAAAAGGTGCTTGCTATTGTTTTGGTGTGGCTGGGCATGAGTAGAGAAATACACTGCAGTATATTCATGTATTGAAATTCTTTAGGGCAATGAAAGTGATATAGTTCTACATAGATTAATGAAAATGAACTTAAGCAAAAGATGCAGATGCAAATATATACACATACACTATGATTCCTTTCTCATAAAATCAACAGGGATAAATTAAATATATTTTTACAGAACATAAATATAGTTGAACAGAAAATATAAAAGGGAAAGATGCATTCTAGGAAGCCTATTCTGACACAATATTTTATATTATTACTTATGGTGGATTTAAGTATATATATAGGTATTGATTTTACATCTTACAATATCCATTTTATAGACTCTTGTGTAGGTGTGATGTATTTTTGTAGGTCTCTTCCAAAAAATACCATATCCCTTAAATGTTGGAGAATTTTGCAAAAAAAAATTTCAACCAAAGTTTTATACATTCCCTTGGGATATCTTGAGATTGATTTTTAACCCTCAGAAT
>PVIC010015590.1:0-34999 GCA_004025085.1 Thryonomys swinderianus
ATGTGGGTAAAAATGAGAATTGACCTGTGTCACATATTGGTACAAATTCCCCAATGTTTTGTGTGATTGTGAGCTGTGTATATAATGTACCAATAAAGTTTAATGAACAATGAAAAAAAAGGGGGGTAATATATAAAATTTGTTCAGTCAATTCTTATTATTGAAAGTAATTATGTTCCATAAAATTGCTGGAAACACTGAATAAGCACATAATGAACCCTTGCTTCTACTGGAAATACAGCATTAGGTTTCAGTCAGCCTGCTCACATTTTCATCAATACATTGGTTAGTAATTTTGATTTATTCTATATTTCTGTTTAAAAACATCTTATTTGATAAATACTTATTAACAATATACTCATGAAGTTATAACTCATGCAAATGCTGTGCCTACCAACTGAAAGCTTTGATTTCAATCTTCTATATCATAAAAAAGAAGGGAGGGCAGGGCCAGAGAGTTAGCTCTGTGGTTCCAGCGCCTGCCTCGCAAGCACAAGGTCCTGAGTTTGATCCCAGTAACCACATACAATGCTGGGCATGGAGACTCATGCCCCCAACAATCAATACCACATACCACAGTGCTGGGCGTGGTGGCTCACGCCTGTAATCCCAGCACTCAGGAGGCAGAGACAGAAGGATTGTTGAGTTCAAGGCTTGCCTGGGCTACATAGTGAGCTCAGGGCCAGCCTGAACTATAAGGCGAGACCCTGTCTCAGAACAAAAAAAAAGAAGGGAGGCCAGGCGTGGTGGCTCACGCCTGTAATCCCAGCACTTGGGAGGCAGAGACAGGAGGATTGCCAAGTTTGAGGCTTGTCTGGGCTACATAGTGAGCTCAGGGCCAGCCTGAACTACAAAGTGAGACCCTGTCTCAAAAAAAAAAAAAAGAAGGGAGGAAAAGGAGGAAGAAGGAAAGTAGGGAATGGAAAAGCAACACAAAACTGTTACAAAAGTATCTATTTAGTATATATCCAACATGTTTCCTCCACAGGGAATATCACAACCTTCTCACACTTAGGAACACTGGACCACATCCCAATACTGTGTCTGGGGGTTACTCTACACAGAAAAGATACAAAAATCCACTAGCCTTTAAGAATTACATTTGTTTGCAGTGTGAAAGATGAAACAAAAAGGCAGAATACCACCTTATTCAACATCAGCTTAAAACATGGCAATCAGGTGACTCAAAATTTTTACTATTCAGTGGAAGTCACCGAATAACCTACCTCTAAAACATATACAATGTATAAATATCAATGGAGAGGGATACAATAAATTTTAAACAAATAGGCAAATTCTTAAGAATCCATGAATAAGAAACAGTGTAGACATGTGTATTCAGGTATATGTACAATTTCAGTACTGCTTTTGTAAAACTGGGCTAGAAAAACCTGAGTTATCATAATCCTATCTATTTTTAGAAAACAGTAACCCATCTTTAAATAACAGCTAATCATTTACATTTTATATTCAAATATTACATGAAAGATTCTAGTGCTAGGTTGGAAAGATATATACAAAAATAAATTTTGAGATGGAAAAAGTACATTTTGCTTTCTCATCTATTATTGTTACATATACCTTTCATTAAAATGAAACATAATTTGTTTAGTAATTAACAACAAATTCCTTGATATATACACATATCAGATTCATCAACTGAGACATTTTCTGGAGAATGTATTACATTTCCAAAGGTCAAGAGACCATTTAAAAATCCAAATATATATGTCTGAGATAAGATCAAAATATACAGTGATGCTTAAATTCTACTTTTTAAATGTTTTTTTTTTTTACTTTTTTTGAGACGCGGTCTCACTACATATGTAGTACAGGCTGGCCCTGAAGTCACTATGTATATCAAGCTTGAATTTGTGGTGATCTTCCTGCTTCAGCCTCGCATGCACCAGAATTATAGGCATGCACCACCACATTCAGCTACGAGTGCTAAACTTTTAAAATTTTATTACACTAAAAGATACATTAATAATGCCGGCTTTGGTGGCTCAAGCTGTAATCCCAGCACTCGGGAGGCAGAGGCAGGAGGACTGCTGAATTCAAGGCTTACCTGAGCTACATAGTGAGCTCAGGGCCACCCTGCCTCAAAAAAAAAACATACATTTACAAACTGCTTCAGAAATTAGTAAGAACAATGAGATAAGTACTACTGGAATAAGGGAGAGTATTTGAGTAAGATTAATGGCAATGTTTCTTTTACTGTAATATATTTAATTTAAAAAATCACCGTATTTGTCAACCATACCAAATATATATTAAGTTCAATAGTCTCAGATACTCAAATGTCAAGCGGAATAAGTACAGTTAAGTGTGAGGAAGACTGCTCACACTTTTTAAAAAATATTTCAAAACCCAAGTGATTTCTAAAACCTAGTAAGCAATATAGATTTCTTAACTATCTATATTAGATGTATTTCTAAAAACAATATAAAGCAACTCATAAAAAAACAGCACTCATTACTTACCTGACTTTATCCCTGAATTTCACAATTGGCACTTTTGCTCGAATGAGTTGAGGTCTCTCAATATAGCCAGCTGCAAGATAAAAGACAACATAAATTCTGCCAGTTTTTCCCAAATTCACTGTGTTCCAATGCACATTTCCTAACTCAGTATTTTACTAAGCTAAAACTACTTAAGAAAATTTGTTTTTGAAAAAGAAAGCAAAAAAAGCCAAGGGTATTATGAAATTCTAAGATTAAGGAGTATAGGAGTACCATTTAGAAAACTTTACATTAACATTACTTTCAGAAATCGGGTCTAATACCTAACAGTACCTGTAAAGAGGTACATCAGAACAGGTGAGGTATGGTAGCAGAACATTAAAGGAGTGAAAAAACAGACTAACATCAAGGAGATGGCTAATTTCTAGTAAGGCATAAAGAAGCAGTAGCCACAGAAATCATTTTACAGAGTTTTAAACATGGAAATGCTTACAATGTGATATGTGAAACAGGGATACATTAAGAATGAACTTTAAGGGGCTGGAGATTTAGCTCAGTGGTTCAAGCGCCTGCCTCACAAGCGCAAAGCCCTGAGTTCGATCCCGGTAACCACAAGCAATGCTGGGCTTGGTGGCTCACGCCCACCAACAATCAATACCACATACCACAGTGCCAGGCGTGGTGGCTCACGCCTATAATCCCAGCACTCGGGAAGCAGAGGCAGAAGGACTGCTGAGTTCGAGGTTTGTCTGGGCTGCATAGTGAGCTCAGGGCCAGCCTGAACTACAAAGCAAGACCATGTCTCAAAAAAAAAGAATGAACTTTAAGAGCAAAAAAATACTTTTTTTTTTTTTTTTCCAGACTGGGTCTCCCTTTGTAGTTCAGGTTGACCTTGAGCTCACTATGTAGTCCAGGCAAGCATCAAACTCAGCAATCCTCCTGCCTCTGCCTCCTGAGTGCTGGGATTACAGGCATAACCCACCACGCCCGGCATTGTGGTGTGCGATTTGCTGGTGGACATGAGCCACCACACCCGGTACTGTTTATGTGATTACCAAGGATTGAACCAGGGACCTTGTGCTTGCTAGACAGGCACTGGAACTACTGAGCTAAATCTCCAGCCCAAAAATACCTATTTGTATGATATCAAACTGTAAATTAAATGTATTCTGAATTTCAGTAATACAAATAATACAAATACATTTAGAAAATTAGGAAATCAAGAGAAATGTACAAAGACTAAACTTTGAAAACTTTTCCAAATGAATAATTTTCTGTGTTAAACTACAGAAAAGGACTGAAGCAGATTTCAAAAGAAAAACAATCTTAATGCTTTTAGCCATCAAATTGATAAAATTTATCAAGTATCAAAAGAATTTATGTGCAAGAGTAAAGTTTAATGAAAAATAAGATTAAGAGTTTAACAGTTTTGAGTAGTAAGTACCAGTTCAAAGAAAAAAACTATGTTCTACAGCCAAGTTACTAAACCAAATCACTCATTGCCTTAACTGTTAAAAACAATATCCAACCTGAGCATGGCCCTGCATGCCTTTCACCTCAGCACTTGGGTGGCTTAGGCAGAAGGATCACTGCAAATTCATGGCCAGCATAAACTAAGTAATGGAATCTTGTCTCAAAAAAAAAATCCTGTAGCGGTAGTCATGGCTGAAGAAAAAATATAAAACGAACTAGATAATGTATAAGACCCTTTCCAATTTTAACATTTTATGATTCTAATACCCATTAAAAATTCATTTAAGGTTTGATTTATACTTCCTTATTTTCCAGATGCAACAAGTTATATCCATTAAAAGAGATCACTTGGCTTATCTCTCTCCCAAAGAATAGGTCTAAGTTGTTCAAAGGTAGTAGCTTTTTACTTGATTTTATATTTTCTAGCTCAAAACATCCCACAAATATCTGATCGAAAAAAAGACAAATAAATCCCAGCACTCAGGAGGCAGAGACAGGAGGATTGCTGAGTTCGAGGCTTGCCTGGACTACATAGTGAGCTCAGGGCCAGCCTGGACTCCAAAGTGAGACCCTGTCTCAAAAAAAAAAAAAAAAAAGGACAAATAACCGGGCGTGGTGGCTCACACCTGTAATCCCAGCACTTGGGAGGCAGAGACAGGAGGATTGCTGAGTTCGAGGCTTGCCTGGGCTACATAGTGAGCTCAGAGCCAGCCCGAACTACAAAGCGAGACCCTGTCTCAATAAAAAACAACAACCCCCCCCAAAAAAGGACAAATACCTTTCCAATATCATATAGTCAGTGTGACTTCAACATTCTTTAAAATTTTGTTAACGTTTACAATAAATTGAGATGGCCTAATATACAGAGTAAAACCTGTGTATAGTCATGTTTCCGAAAGAATAAAATCTTGTATCTTATGGTGTAGGTGAGTAATTTTGCCTTTTGTTAGAATAATACATTTGGGCCTTATGTTTTTTTCTTTTTTTTCTTTGTACCAGGGATTGAACTCAGAACCTTGCACTTGCCAGGCACTGGTTTATGTTCATATTTTTAAAACAAGTAAAAATGCAACATCATTATAAAACACATGAAGTTTTCTCTCACTCACATGAATACCTATAGTACTTCATATATGTCAGTCTTCAGGCTTTTCAGATACTTTGTATTATAGCAGTTCACTCACACCTCTTCCACTAATGGACTACATCTTTTGAGAAAAAGAAGTTTATGTTTCTCTCATACAGCTAATGACATATTGAGCAAATAACCTCAATAAAGATTTACTGAATAAATGATCTTTTTTAAAATAAAGTTAAAAGGAATTTAAGTGGAAAAAAGGATCCACATTACACCTGAGCAGAAAATAAACAATTCTTACCAGAAAACAAAGTGAGAAACATTTTAAACAGCTATATCAGACAGATGACGTGAACTTGAGACATGTCAGACTTACAAAGTCTAGTACAGAAGTGTTTATGGACTAACAGGAGGATATGCCGTGCTTCAGTCTTCTGATTTACCTGAAAAAAACACTGAAAAGTTAAAAAGAAAGTCATTTTTCATTATCTTACTTAGCTTAGTAATACATTTTCTTTAACATATCTCAACAAAAAGAAAACACACAAAGTATACTTTTCTTTGGACTTATTTTCAGTATATTAGAAAAAGCCAACCTTTAATTTCTAAATTTCACATCCATATTTCTAAATTCCAGATTTTAAATTCAAAAGATTTATAGAGAAATTCTCAAAGTCATGTAACATTTTTCCATTTAAACATACAAAATTAATCTTTCTTTAAAAAATAATAAACAGACTTTAAAATTCTCTCAGTAAGTTTCATTCCCTATCTACACTATGAGTTATTTTGGGTTTTCAGGTTTAGTGAGGTTTTTTTGGTTTTGTGGTCTTGACAAGAACTTGTGAGCCAGAGATTTAGCTCAGTGGTTCCAGTGCCTGCCTAGCAAGTACAAGGTCCTGAATTCTATCCCCAGTAACCACTTACAACAATACTGAGTGTGGTGACTCACACCCACCAGCAATCAGCACCACAAACCAAAATGTCAGGCGTGATGATTCACACCTGTAATCCCAGCACTCACTTGGGAGGCAAAGGCAGGAGGATTGCTGAGTTTGAGGCTTGCCTGGGCTACACTGTGAGCTCAGAGCCAGAGCCAACCTAAACTACAAAAGTGAGACCCTGTCTCAAAAAAAGAGAAAGAAAAAAGAGATCTTGCTATGTAGTTTAGGCTAGCCTTGAACTAACTACATAGTCCAGGCTGGTTCCAACTCATAGAAATCTTCCTGCCTCAGCCTTCCAAATACTTAGATTACAGGCATGTGCCACCATACCTTGCTCCTGTGAGCTTCATTTTAATATAAGATATAACAAGATGATTCAGACACATGTTTAAGATTGGAGCATCCATTTGAGTATAGTTTAACTGCAAGAGCAATGTGTTAATTGCAACTCTTCCAATCTCCATTATGTTTATAATTTGACACCTCCCCCCTTCTATTATACTGCTTCAAAGCACAGAAAAATACAGAATTTCTTTCCTGGAATAAATCTGTGGTTCATTTGCAGTAACTACAAGTTATATACAATGGCTTTAATAGTTTCTTTTAGTTTTTTTAAAATGTAAAACACAGGACCTATTAAAATTACATGATCTCAATTTAAGCTTTGGTAACTCAGAGAAAACCTCAACCCTTAAAGAGGCTGCTTCATGTCAGCTTAATAAATACCAACGATAGTGATAATGAAGTATACCCAAGAGATTAGCTAAGAGGAATTTCAAATTAATGTGGTATCATGTAACATTTTGTTAAATAAAACCAAAATGTCTCAGAAAATACATTAAATTTTATAAATCATGATAGTCTTTCACTTTAAATTTCAGTGAAATCTTTTTGTCTTCCCAAAATAAAGCTTCCAGGGGGCTGGGGATTTAGCTCAAGTGGTACCACACCAACTCTGGACACACAAGGGCTTGAGTTCAATCCCCGGTACAGCAAAAAAAAAGAGCAAAATAAACCCTCCAGACCCCACAGCACTTGAAAAGGGAAAAACAAAATGAATAAAAATAGACACTGAAAATTTAAATAGAAAGGAAATACATCAAAAAAGATAATACTGCCACATGTTCCTGTCTGGATTCTGATAAATTTATCCAACCCACTGACATTTCAAAATACAATTAGAATTCTTTAAAAATAGAACTTAGAACTAAATTAGAGTTCCTGTTATGTACACTGTGCACTCACCCCAATAAATGAATCCAGAATGAATGACAGATATTGTGAAATAGGGAGAAAATGTTCAAAGGGAAAAGGGAAGGGGGGTGGGGGAATAAAGAAGAGAAAGACAAAATTTAATAAAAACAAAAAATGGAAACCAAGCTTATGTATAATGGGGATGGGGGTAGGGTAGGCAGGGGAAAGGAGAAAAATGAAAAATAAGATATGTCATATACAGGTACAATATTTTTTTTTTGAGACAGGGTCTCGCTTTGTAGTTCAAGCTGGCTCTGGAGCTCACTATGTAGCCCAGGCAAGCCTTGAACTCAGCAATCCTCCTGCCTCTGCCTCCCAAGTGCTGGGATTACAGGCGTGAGCCACCAGGCCCGGCACTGTGGTATGTGGTGTTGACTGCTGGTAGGCGTGAGTCACCATGCCCAGCATTGTTGTATGTGGTTACCGGGATCGAACTCAGGACCTTGTACCTCCAAGGCAAGCACCAGAACCACTGAGCTAAATCTCTGGCCCCAGATACAAATTTTTAATGTTGAATGTGATCATAATGCATATGTAAAATGTACTAATAAACTCAATTTTAAAAACTGGCATCAAAGACAAGGAAATGATTTAGGCTATTATTAGATAACAATAAAAAACAAGTGAATCCCACTGTAGTTCTAGAAAAAAACGAAAATATTCTGAGGCTAGGGGAAGAGTTTTATAACAGCATCTGATTAAAATGATCATTATTCACTAACTTATATGACAACTATTGCCTGTTTAAATGCCAAACTTGATTATATCACCTTTATACTAATTTCTCATATGGGATGCTGTGCAAACTTACATTTTTTATATTCCTTTTTAGAAACTTACAACATTATTGACTGGAACACAGGAAAAAAAAATTTTAAAGCAGTATTTTCTGAGTTTCTTAGACTTATGATAAACAGAAAATCCAAAGAAGCAAGTTCTTTTCCTCAATGACTTTTATGTGAAATTTCCTAACTGATAAAACATGAAAAACATACTTGAAGAAATAAATGTTTCATTACTTACTGGTTCTTCTTTAACAACTAGGCATAAATCACCATCGCTACTTCGGGTACCAAATCCATTTAAAGAAGACCCAACCAAAAAAAGTCTGCTTTCTAAAGAAACAGAAGGAAATTCTATCATTCACACTGTAAAACAGAAATGCATAACATAAAAAGCATTCAAAATAGGAAGACATACGTGGAAACAGCAGCTGAATCTCTCTCTGCAGCTGTGTTCGACAGAGCTCTTTCTTCTTTAAGTCACTTACTTGCTGTTGACATGCTTCAAATAACTCCAGGATCTGCTGACTCAACTTGAATCACACAAAAAAAGCAATTATTTTATTCAGAAATGTAAACTAATTACCACACTGAGACGTGAAAATCAACTCTGATATTTTTTTAAAATAAACATGTACTATAATCTGAACAATTTCTGATATAAAATTCATAATATAATTATGGGTCAACAGGGCCAGGACTGCAGCTCAGTGGTGTCGCCACCTACCTGGCAAGTACAAGGTTCTGAGTTTGATCTGTTTCCACAAAAAAAAAAATTATGGATCATCAAACCATCATCCTTGGTCTTTGTTTTCTTTTTTGTGTGCTCCATGAGCAAAGAATCATTTTATACTCTTAGAAGGTTGTAAAAACCTCACAGAAACCATGCATACCCTAAAATATTTCCTATTTTTCATGAACTACAAAGTGAGACCCTGTCTCAAAAAAAAAAAAGACACCTTACACATCTGTGAGATAATAATACCTAAAACTATTTCTCAAAGGTCAAAGGGTGCACAGAAACACCATAAAATCTTCCCCTTCCCAAAATTAAACATTAAACCAGGAAGTTGAATAATTCTGTCACCTTTTTAATTACAATCAGTACCAAAAAACTTGTTTACTCTCATCTCCATTCAAAATTTAAAACCAAATAAACTATTTCTTACAACATGATCACAATTCACATAAATCAATTAACATAATTAAAACAAAATTTCCAAACAGTTATAAAATGGAATTCAGGAGCCTGAATAACTCTGATTCCTCTACAGATTGTTTTCTGTACAGGAAACCAAACATTCATCTTTAAAAACTAGAGTAAAGTAAAAGTCAAAATTAAGAAAAGGAACTAAGGGTTCCAATTTGAAGAGTTCTGTTTATTAAAGAACAACCAGAAAAAGATAAAAGATTTTAAAGTACAAAATAATCTAAATTCAGACAGCACTCATTTTCAAGGTTCAGCTCTCTAGTTTCACAAAACACAACATATTAACCCTCATATGTAAGAAAATATCTACTAATTGAATCTTTCCCAAGAGCTACAAACTCAGTGGACTGATTAATAAAAAATTCATTACTATCAATCTTTAGTGAGCCCTCTATACTACCAAGTACTGTCTCAAATCCTCTCTGCTGTACTTCTCCAAACTGATTTCATAATTCAGTAAATGCTGTTTTCAATCTTCTCCACTACTCTCAAACCTCTGATATCCCACTTAATCCTCTCTTCTCAACAGATGACACTGCCTAGTAATTCAGAGAGAAAACAGGAAGCAGCAATGAGCACTTCTTAACGCATCATATCTACAAACCCCGCTCGTACCTACTACGCCTTTCTTGTGTATCTCTCCCCAGTCTCAAAAAGCTTTTCTCTTGCCTAAGGTAAATTCACTCCCCTGTATAAAGAACTCATTCCCTTTCCACAGTCTAGCAATTATTCATGACTATTCATTTCTCTCCAGAGCAGTCAACCTCCCTTTGCACTGAACCTTTCTTGCTAACATTTATATATGGTTAACATTTCTTCCATATTAAAAATAAAAAGCCTTTGCCCCAGTTTCTTCCCTTTCAGTTGAATTTCCTAAAATAATTATACATACTCTTAGTCTCTTTTTCCTCAAGCCATTTCAATCTTAGACCTGGGCTCTCTTGTTGTACAATCATAACTACCAACTTTATGCAGATGATTATTAAATGTACTTTTTAGTCAATACCTTTCCTCTCAATTCCAGATCCATTATTCAACTATCAATTTTAAATATTTTCTTTGGTGTTTCAAAAGCATTGTAAAGGCAACACATCCACAGAACTCATGAAGCAATCCCTTACTGAATATGCATGCACATAAACCTTGCTTCTCTTCTTCTTGGACTCAGTGGAGGACACCACTATGCCATGAATTGAAGCTGCTTGAAACTTTAGAGTAATCCCCAATATCTTCTTCCCATCTAATCCAGTAGTTTTCAACCACAGGAAATTTTGCTCCTGAAGACAATTAGCAACAGCTATAAACATGTTTCAGTTGTCAAACTGAGGCCTGGTGCCTCCAGAGTAGAAGCCGGAATGCTGCTAGACATCCTCAGATGGACAGGATAGCACCTCCACACCAAACAAAGCTGGCATAGAAGAAAAACGGTACAACCTGAACCTTAGCAGTAACAAAATCAGCCCTCGGAATGACTATACAATAGGCAGGAGTCCTTAGAGACCTAAAACAATTAAAAATAAGCACTTGTATTCAAGATTATTGCTCAAGAAAACATAGTCCTTGCCTTACACAGCTCAGTGCCAGTGTAATTCCTTTCATCTCTACCTTAACAGCAATCTCAGACTCCTAGCTCATTTTCTAATTGTCTCATCTCAATGCTCACTACTGACCAGCATCTGAACTCTCAATTTCTAATATCCCTTGTAGCAACATCCAACCATGGTAAGCTGCCTGCCTCAAATCTCCAAGTTATTTTCCCTGCTATCAATTATTCTTCTTGACAGTGTTCTGGTTATAACATGTCTCCTGTCTGTTCCAGCACTATTCCCCATAAGCACTATATGCTAGCACAAAATTTATAGAACATAAGACTTCATAAGAGCAGAAACATTAAGAGATTTTCCACTGTTTCAGTTATCTCTTAACTATGTCCACAACCAATATAAACACCCAAAAATCTTGGTTTATCTGTTGGTAACCCAGAAGCAAATCACTAATCCCTTAGGTCTCTCTCTCCATTTCCCTATATTCCGTTAGTCTCACATTCCATCAGTTTTCCTCATCTACTATTTCTCATGTCTCTGTCACTGCCATCTGCAATAACTAAAAGCTTCAGTACTTTTGTGGATGCATCCACACAACCTTCAAGATGATCATCCATCTTCTAGGCCCATCTCATTTTAAGCCATACTCCACTCTAGCCCAAGAACTATACAAACCCCTTGTGTTATTTCCTCTACTGTACATCAAGACCCCAAACCACTGCCCTTTTAGCTCATAATGAACCTCTGTTCACTTATTTTTCTTTTTTTTTTTGAAACAGGGTCTTGCTTTGTAGCCCAGGCAAGCCTCAAACTCATAACAATCCTCCTGCCTCTGCCTCCCGAGTGCTGGGATTACAGGCGTGAGCCACTACATCCAGCGATCACTTTTGTCACTCTACAGAAGTAACCAGTGGCAAACCACACAAACTTAGGTACTCTGACAGCAAACGGACACTCTAAATAACAGCTCTAACAATGTGATAGATCACCTGGTATTATAGTCAATTCTAAGAATGTCACTTCCCTGCCACTGACTTTAAGCATTTTAAGTTCTTCCTCTTTGCAATTTTAGAGACAAAGGTTAAATCTTGTTTTTTCTACTTCCTTGCTGTGTTCTTGAGTAAGTTATCATTTTAGCTTTATAAACCTCAATAAAATTAAGATATATCATGGAATCTATGTCATGAGATTGTCAAAAAAAAAACTAATACACCATGAATAAAATCCCTCAAAAAAACATCATACACATTCACTTTCTTTAGAAGTGTTCACTTAAGCTGGCACGACAGTGCAAGCCTACAATCCCTTTTGCTGCTCAGCAGGCTGTGGCAAAAAAACAAATTCAAGCCCAGCTTTGGAACTTAGGAGATCTTGTCTCAAAATAAGGCTGACTCAGTGGTACAAAACCAAGAGGGAGGGGAGGGAGAGAGAGAGAGGACAGAGAGGAGAGAGAGAAGTTGACATCGAGAATGAACACAGAGGGCCAGAGGGTTAGCTCAGTGGTTCCGGCGCCTGCCTTGCAAGCGCAAGGACCTGAGTTCAATCCCCAGTAACCACATATAATGCTGGGCGTGGTGGCTCACGCCTGTAATCCCAGCACTCGGGAGGCAGAGACGGGAGGATTGCTAAGTGCGCGGCGGCTTGCCTGGGCACCATAGTGAGCTCAGGGCCAGCCTGAACTACAAAGCGAGACCCTGTCTCCAAAAAGCAAAAAAAGAATGAACACAGAACTAATTGTTTGCCTTCTTACAAACCACCAGGAAAAAAGCAGTGTTCAAAGAAATTGCTTCAACTGCAAAAATTTATTTTTATCCCAGTGAAACAAATGCTTAATTGCAAAAATATTAGATTTAGGACAATAATTTTCTATGTACTAAGCAAAGAAAACATTATTTATATAGAATTATACCTTACGAAACTGAGGAATGTGTATTATAATACAAAAATACTGAGAGATACTGAACTCTCTACAGATAAGTTCTACAAAAAAAAACTACTGGCATACATATTAAAAACCTTTATGCAGTATATTTTATATACTCAAGGAGTTTACGCAATTTTTCTTCTACCACAAGCTTTCACATTATAACACTAAAAAGAGTTTCTTTTAAACATCAGAGTAAAGACAGCAAGGAGAACAGGAAAAGAGGAAGGAGGAATAGCACAATATCCCAAGTTTGTCTTTTCTAAATGTAATTTTCTTCTCTTCCCACTGGTTTTGCCTGATTATTTCTACTTTGTGGCAGAGAAAGAAGGGCAGAGAAGGAAAGAATAGCCTTTTAAATAAATTGTGCTGGGACACAGCAAAAAATATAGCTGGACCCACCAACTTCATACGGCATACAAAAATTAGCTGAAAATGTGTGTCACTATCATCCTAAATGTAGGCACTAAAACTATAAAAATCTCAGAAAAACACATTGGCTTTTATCTTCATGACCTCGGATTGTACAATAGATTTCTTAAGATTTGTTTTTGTTTTTGTTTTTTGTAGTACCCGGGATTGAACTCAGGCCTTTGTGCTTCCAGAGTAGGCATGGTACCATCTGAGTTAAATCCCCAGCCCCTCAGAGTCCTAGGACTCAATAAAGAAAAAAAAGAAAACACACACGCAATTCCAAGTGTCCCAAGTGTTGGCAAGAAACCACCAACCAATGAAAATAGGCTGTAAAGTGATGCAGCTACTTTAGAAAAACATTGACAGTTCTTCAAGAAATTAACATATGGCTATAGTTCCATAGTACAGATAGGTCTAATGTACCCAAAAGCCTGGGGTTCAATTTCTAGCACTATGCAAAAAAACTTTTTATATTAAAGAATTATCATATAATCCAGCAAGTACATTCCTCCTAGGACTACGCCCAAGAGAAATGAAAACACACGTGCATGCACAAGTTCATACTCAGTCACAACAGTATTTATTCATATTTTTCAAAAACTAAAAACAGGGCCGGAGATTTAACTCAGTGGTTCTGGTGCCTGCCTCGCAAGCTCAAGGTCCTGAGTTCGATCCCGGTAACCACATACAATGCTGGGCATGGTGACTCATGCCCACCAGCAATCAATACCACATAGGGCCAGGCATGATGGCTCATGCCTGTAATCCCAGCACTCGGGAGGCAGAGACAGGAGGATTGCTGAGTTCAAGGCTTGCCTGGGCTACACAGTGAGCTCAGGGCCAGCCTGAACTACAAAGCGAGACCTTGTCTCAAACAATAAAAATAAAAGAATAAAAACAACTTCCATGTCCATCAGCTGAAGAAGAATTTGGTCTATACAACACTGGAGTATTAAACTAAAAAGAAGAATACAGTATTGACATGCTATGACATTGAGAAATATGAAAATATTATGCTAATTGAAAGAAACAAGAAACAAATGGCTGTATGTTGTATGATTCATTCTACTTATATGAAATGTCCAAAAACACAAATTAACTGATGTTAGAATGGGGGGAGAGAGAACTGGGGAGCTGACTGCTACTAAGTGAAAGATTTCTTTTAGGGGTGATGAAAACACTTTGGAATCAGATGATCAGTATAGTACAACAACTTTGCAAACACTCTAAAATGTACTGAACTATACACCTGAAAAGGAAGATGGTATGGTACAATTGCCTAAAGAACACAGGAAAGACAGAGGAATAAAACAGCAGCATGATGAAAGAATGAAGTAGGTGTTGCTTTACTGACTACAGTTTTCTTTTCAGTACTTCTACGATGCTCCCCATCATGCTGATTATTTGGAATCCGAAGATGAATAAACAAATTCCCAAGGATCTCTTCAGGCTCCTCCTTAGCATACAAATACTCCCAACCTACTGCTCACCAGTAGGGGTGCTAGGAAGAGCAGTAAGTGTAAGCCACAGATGATAAACCATAGCACAGATGTTTATGTTACAAATCTCTCCCTATCCTACAGGCTTTTTTTTTAGCTTTCACTAAGTATGGCAGAGGACAGACAGATGCTTTTATTAGTGGTTGAAATAACTCATTGCTCCGAATGCTAACAATATCATTTTTCAAAAATTACTTAATAATTGATTTTTTTCTTGTGGTACTAAAGATCAAACCGAGAGCCCTGCCCATATTAGCCAAATACTATCCCTGAGCTATACCCCAGTCACAAAGTGTCTTACAAATGTTGATAAATATTTCTTGTAACACTTGATACCATTTTGAATGTTATCTCAGAGACTCCAGAATTCTCTATTTTTGATATTTAAAAACCTTATGATAAACATGTATGTCCTTAAAATGCTTTAAGGCTATTATTATAAGAAGAAGACTCATTCCTGACAAGTAAAAAGAGTTTTCTAAACTAAAAAACTAAATGTTTTTAATTTTAATCCCAAATTTTCAAGATTCAGGGAAAACCTAACTCCCTATCAAGTATACTTGCATAAAATAACTAACAAAACTCAATACTTAGAAAATTGGGTTGAACAGAACTGTAAACAGTTTAACACATTACTATATTGAATTTCCTAAAGGCAAAAGTAAAATTTGCATTATCATTACCTTATCTTTGGCATCAGGCAGTGTGATTTCTTTAGGTTCTAAAAATGATATTTCCTGAAAAGGTGGAACAACTCTGACTACCCCCGGCACATAGGGCATATGAAACAAGGGCGGCATCGAGTATCTCCGTTCACCTGAGAAAGGCACCATCGGATTAACTGCAGTTGGCTCTTGTTGAGGAGAATGGAATCGTTGCCGTTTACCATCAAGAGGCAGGTTTTTTTCATCGCTTAATCTCCTGAAAAAAGCAAGAGACTTAGTGATTAAAGACACAACTTCTTGTGTATTTTTTTCTTAAGTAAAAAATAATTAAAAATATATAACTGATAGTGACAATGTTATGACTTTCAATAAGGCCACATTATTAGCTCATACTGAAATTAGAATGAATAGTAGTAATGTAGGAGGCAACTCAATGATCTCAATGTTTCATCACAACTGCAAAAACTTTATGGATAAGGTTCTATGTACAGTATCACTAAGAACCAAAGATTCAAACTCTAACATAAGAAAGGTAAACTGAATTAAAACTTGAGTATGGTGGCGTATGCTTGTAATTCCAGCTGTTCAGCACAGGAGGATGGCAGGTGTGAGGACATCCTGAGTAACTTAGCAACACTGAGAGAAAATGGAAAGAAAAAGGCTGCAGCACAGTGTAAATCTTAGGTACAATCACCTAAGCCACACACACACACACACACACACACAGATGGACTTCTACCATACATAACAATGGTTTAACTATACCTATGTCTGCCTGTTCAGTAGCAAAGACCAAAGTAACAAACAATAAAATCTATAAAGACATTAGACAAGCCCAAGGACTTAACTCGGTGGTTCCAGAATCTGCCTCTCAAGCGCAAGGTCCCAAGTTTGATCCCTGGTACCACATACCACGATGCCAGGTATGGGGGTTCATGCCCATAATCCCAGCACTCAGGAGGCAGAGGCAGGATTGCTGTGAGTACAAGGCTAGCTTGGGCTACATAGTGAGCTCAGGGCCAGCCTGAACCACAAAGTGAGACCCTGTCTCAGGGAGGGAAGGGAGGGAAGGAGGGAGGGAGACATTAGACAATTGAGGAAATCTGAAAGTGAACAATGTCAGATATAGTAACAGTACTATACTATGGGATCCAGGGGAAGGGAATGTTACTAGGACCTCTGGATTTAGGTTCTAGTCTCCTATGAGTCCATGGCACACAGTGAAATAATATATAGCTTAGAGAAACTGAGCTTGGGCCTGATCCATGCTACTCTGGGTTGCAAAAGACCCCAGATTCCAACCTGCCACACTTTTATTCAGCACCTCTCCAATAACTAAAATGTAACAAAGACTCAGAAGGCAGGGTAAACACCAGTAATGGAGCAGTTCCACCTTGAAGCATCAGGGCATATGGGATGGCCAGAGTCCTTGTTGTTCTCCAAAGTGAAGGTGAGATGAGTACAAAGTTATAGGCAGCCAGGAAGGATGTTCCAATTATTTCTCCCAAACAGGATTCTTTTGCAACATAGTCAAGTCCAAAGTCTGTGTGCAGGACGGCCTGGTCAGTTTTGACCTTCCAATTATTCCTCCCAAACAGGATTGTTCCCAACATCATACTAATATAAATTGGTCATGATCAATATATTTGGTTATGTGAAAGAATATTCTTGTTTGGGTTTGTTTTTTTTTTTTTTTACCTTTACTGGTACACATCATGACCACACTCAATATTGGGAATTTGTACCAGTGTATGACATGATTTAATTCTCATTTTTTTCCCATTCCCCTACCCACCAAGAAGAGTCTTGTTTTTAGGAAGAAAAAGCTAACATGTTTTGGAATAAAGTAAAATGGTAACAACTTTCAAATGATTCAAGGAAAAAAAAAAACAATTAGAACAGGCAGAAAGAAGCAAGTGTAAGGGCAGACATGGTGGTGCAGGTCTGTAATTTCAGCACTTGGGAGACTGAGACAGGAGGATCAAGAGTTTGAAGCTGTACTGAGTTACAAAGTAAATCAAAGGGAGGAGTGGAGGGAGGGAAGGATGAAGGGAGGGAAGGAGCACATGTAGTAAAACTTTGGCAAAACTAAAAGCCATACAGATGCTCATTCATTACTCTTTAAATGATTCTGCAAGTTTAAAATTCTCAAATTAAAGTCAAAAAAAAAGAAAAGAACTAGCACTGAGGATGCAGCACAATGGTAAATGTTTGCCAAGAACACATGCAGCCCTACATTCAATGCAGAGCCCTGTAAGAAAAGAAGAAAACAAAACAGAACTCCATAAATTTCACTAGAAAGTGTTACAAGGCAAACAGTATCCCCTCAAAATTCAAAGGTCAAAATCTCAAGGTTTAGTATTTCAGAATATGAATATTTCTGGAAATAAGACCATAAAGAATAATTAAGTTAAAATGGGATCCTTAAGATGGACCCAAATTTAAGATAATTGGTATCCTCAAAAGAGGAAATCATGCTAGGCAGGATGGGACACACCCCTAATGCCAGCATTCCGGGAGGCTGAAACAGGACAGAAATTTCAAGTCCACCCTGGGGAATTTGGTCAAGACTCTGTCTCAGAATTAAATAGTGCAGGACAGAGATGTAGCTCAATGATTCTATGCCTGACTGGGTTTGGTCACTGGCACTGCAAAAAAAAAAAAAGATAAAAAGGGGGCCAGAGATGTGGCTCAGTGGTGTTACTACCTGCCTGGCAAGTGCAAGGTTCTTAAATAAGGCCAGGGATATAGTCTAGTGAGAAGACCCTGGGTTCAATTTCTAGTACCGCCCCCCCAAAAAAAAAAGAAAGAAAAAAAGATTAGGGCACAGAAAACACAGAGGGATAAACAAGCAAATAAGGACACAATGAGAAGATGGCCGGGGGGGGGGGAGGAAAGGGACTATGAAAAGAGTTAGGATGTGTTACACACCTTACTAACTCCCCACAGTAAATATAATCATTATCAACTATGAACTTTACTGATAAAAATAAACTTTTTTTTTTGAGACAGGGTCTTCCTTTGTAGTTCAGGCTGGCCCCAAACTCACTATGTAGCACAGGCAAGCTTCAAATTCAGCAATCCTCCTGCCTCTGGCTCCCAAGTGCTGGGATTATAGGAGTGAACCACCTCACCTGACATGGTCATCAATAAACCAAAGAAAGAGGCCACAAAAGAAAATAACCTTGCTGACATCACGGTCTAGACTTCTAGCCTCCAGAACTGTGACCAAAAGCGTATCTGTTGCCGGGCGTGGTGGCTCACGCCTGTAATCCCAGCACTCGGGAGGCAGAGACATGTGGATTGCTGAGTTCAAGGCTTTCCTGGGCTATATAGTGAGCTCAGAGCCAGCCTGAACTACAAAGCTAGACCCTGTCTCAAAAAAAAAAAAAAAAAAAACGAAAAAAAAAATAAAGCGTATCTGTTGTTTTGGACACCTAGTAACCAGTCTGTAGCACTTTGTTACAACAACCATAGCAAAAAAAAGAAGGGGATCTAATTTGCTAAAATCTCAATTAAAATGCAGTTATCTGAAGAAATGTAGCTTCATTCCATCTATACTTTATAATGGCAAGAACAACTCAACAAAGAAATTCCTAAAACTTTTCAAACATGAAAATTTAAAACTTCTGTTACTGACCTAAATATACAAGCCCTAAAAAATAAAATCTAAGGTATAGTAATCATAAAATTTTACATTAGAACTCTAAAATCTTCTTTTAAAATAACTGAAAAGTACTTACTTCCTTCCTCGAAATATTGGGGATGTTGAGGACTGTATTGGACTGACGTTTCCATACGTCAGTTGCTGTAATGACAAAGCTCTAGACAAGCTATCAAAAAGAAAGAAAGAACAGTAGTGACATACATATTTTCCCTAAGAACAAACTTCAGAAAAACTACATATTTTACCAATTAAGAGAAATCAAGAAGCAATAACATTTTTCTCTACCACCAAATGTTTTATACAAAAAAGGTTTTATGTCAAAAAGAAAACGAAAAGGAGCCAAAACATCACCATACTTACTCTGCATTTTGGAAGTTGAACTGTGCATCTATAAGCTGCTGGTGCGAATAAAGAGTTGGTGACAGGCCAAAGAAGTTATTATGTGGTTGATGGTTTGGAGTGAAGGGTGGGCGACCCAAAATTGAGTTCGGGAACATGCTCTTGCTCACAGGAAGTACATATGTATTCTGCTACCTACAATAATTTTTAAAAGGTTAAAAGTGTACTACAACATTTTAAAGATACTGAACTCTTCAAAAATTATTTGCTATATAAAAAATTAGTTATGACGTTACTGAGTTATTTTTAAAAGTTGAAACAGGAAGTACATGTCTATAATCACAACATTCTGGAAGGCTGAGGCAGGAGGATTTCAACTTAAGGACCAGCTAGACAATGTAGTGGATCTTGTCTCTAAAAGTGGATCTTGTCTTTAAAAGGCTGGGCCAGAGATTTAGCTCAGTGGTTTGAGCGTCTGCCTCGCAAGAGCAAGGTCCTGAGTTTGCCGGTAACTACATACAATGCTGGGCACGGTGACTCACACCCACCAGCAATCAATACCACTGTGTGGGGCATGGTGGCTCACGCCTGTCATCCCAGCACTCGGGAGGCAGAGAGGAGGATTGCTGAGTTCAAGGCTTGCCTGGGCTACATAGTGAGCTCAGGGCCAGCCTGAACTACAAAGCGAGACCCTGTCTCAAAAAAAAAAAAAAAAAAAAAAAATTAAAAGGCTAGGATATAGCTCACCACTAAGCCCTGCAATCAATCCCCAGTACTGCAAAAGAAAAAAAAAACATACTTGCAGTTCTACTATGGGTAACAAAAACAAATAATGAATTCTAAATCTACATTAACCATATTATTCAAATAATATCAATCTCTACATTTTTAAATTTCTGATGAATCTGTCATGTTTGCCAAATATATCATATCATCAAATCTTTAAAATCAAATTATCAAACATTACCATATATTCTAATAACTAATATAAAGATATTTGTATTAGTGAAATCCCACAGTCTTGGCATTTATTCTCAATTTAACATGTAAAGGTTTCAGCCATATATGATAACCAGATTCCTAGAATTTAGATCTTATCTGATTAAAAAAGGGAAAGAATTTATATCACCTAAAAATTTATAAAATTACAAGATTCTTCTCAAAGCCCACAGTTTACACAAAGGACTAGAATGAGATGGCACATTCCTATAAATCAGTATTCTAGCAGGCTAGTGCAGAATGGCTATGAATTCAAACCCACCCTGCTCAATTCTTATCAAGACTCTGTCTCAAAATAAAAAATAAGAAAAGAGCCAGGTATATAGCTCCATACAAAGGCCCTGGATTCCAACTCTTAATACTGCAAAAGGAAATAAAAGAAGAACTTTCAATAAAAGAGCTATGTGCCAGTGCCAAGCAGAGTGACCTACACCTATAATCCAGGCACTCCAGAGGTTAAAGCAGGAAGATTGCCAAATTCTAGATCATCTTGAGCAATTAGGTTAGATCTTGTTCCAAAAATTTAAAAGGGCAAGTGTGGAGGGGGGGGAGCTCACACCTATAATCCCAACACTCAGGAGGCAAAGGCAGGAGGATTGCTGAGTTCAAGGCTTGCCAGGGCTACACAGTGAGCTCAGGGCCAGCCCGAACTACAAAAGCGAGACCCTGTCTCAAAAAAAAAAAAATTAAAAGGGATGAGAGGTAAAGTGGTAGAACATTTCATTAATGTGCACTAAGATCTGGGTTCAATCTCAAAAGGGGTGAGATGGATTCAACAAGGATAATAAAAAACCAAAGCACAGGGCCAGGGATTTAGTTCAAGTGGTACCATGCCTACCTTGGAAGCAGAAGGGCCAGAGTTCGATCCCCAGTACTGCAAAATAAAAAACCAAAGCAAAACTGGGATGTCTAGGTCACATTCTCAAAGTGAATAATTATAAAACTTCTCTGAACAAATTAGAAACTATGCATCAAGTAACAACTGCAGGTCCACGAAGGATAAATCAATCCAGCTACCTGATCAACCTTCTGTAACAGGCCATATTCATAGTAGCTGGCTCAATTTCAAAATATTGGACTTCTAATTGCTCTCACCTAAAATATACATCCCTAAACAAAGAAAAATCTGGAAATAAATACAATGTCAAATGAACAGTCAAAAAAAAATGACTAGTGAACTGAAAGCAAAACTAATGGAAGAAAAAAAGATAACACTGAAGAAATGTATTAAAAAGAACAAAAAAGGAAAAACTGGTAGTCCAGGACTGAGGTGCACAAATAAAGAGAAGTAAGAATAGAAAGGCAAACCATGTAGTCCAACACCCAACATCCAACATTATAGCAAAGGTCCAGAATAGAATACATACAAAGAACATTATCAAACAAAAGAAGAAAATGTCTAGAACTAAAAGACACCAATCTCTAGATCAAAAAGACTCATTGAACAGAAAGCACAAAGAAAGATACATCAGCTAGGCATTGGTACACACCTGTAATCCGAGCACTCAGGAGGCTGAGGCAGAAGGATCTCTCTGAGTTGAGGCTAGCCTGGACTACATAGTGAGTTCAAGGCCAGGATGAACTACATAGCAAGACCCTGTCTTAAAAAAAAGTGCCGGGTGTGGTGGCTCACGCCTATAATCCCAGCACTTGGGAGGCAGAGACAAGAGGATTTCTGAGTTCAAGGCTTGCCTGAGCTACACAGTGAGCTCAGGGCCAGCCTGAACTACAAAGCGAGACCCTGTCTCAAAAAAAAAGTAAAATGAAATAAAAAATAAAAATTAAAAAATAAATAAAACAGTATATAAAAATTACATAAGGCAGGCCGGAGGGTTAGCTCAGTGGTTCCGGCACCTGCCTGGCAAGCGCAAGGTCCTGAGTTTGATCCCCGGTGACAATGTACAATGCTGGGCGTGGAGACTCACGCCCACCAGCAATCAATACCACCTACCACGGTGCCAGGTGTGGTGGCTCATGCCTATAATCCCAGCACCCGGGAGGCAGAGGCAGGAGGATTGCTGAGTTTGAAGCTTGCCTAAGCTACATTGTGAGCCCAGAGCCAGCCTGAACTATAAAGCGAGACCCTGTCTCAAAAAAAATTGGGCATCAAAACATCTTTCTATTTTCTAATATCAATAGCAGAAAACACACAAAAAATGGACTAATCTCCTTCAAAGTTCTGAGGAAAATGCTCTCAAACTACACTTCTTTCTTCCACTATACTATCAGTGCTAAGAAAAATGAAATCCTATGTAGGACAGACAGAAAGTAAATTCCTAGGAAGATGGCAAAGAAAAGGTAACAGCTCAAAATCAAAGCACAAGGATAGTTTCAAAAAGATGTTCTAATTAAGCCTAGTGGTGCACACCTGCAACCTCGGCACTCTGGGAGGCTGAAGTAGAAAAATCACAAGTTCAAATCCAAATTGGACAGTTTGGTAAGCCATGAGAACCTGTCTCAAAATAAGTACATAAATAAAGGACTGCAGATGCCCTGGATTTAATCCCCAATGCTTAAAAAAAAAAAAATATTCAGGAGGATCCTAGAATTCCAGAGTCACCCAACCTCCCAAGCTGGGAAATTGGTAGACCCTAGAGGAAAAGAGTCCATCAGTGTGCATTGTGCTAAAAGGAGGGTCACTAAAGATGGAACTGTTTCTATCCTCCCAAGGAAAGCGATGTGGTCTAACAAAGACTGTGACCATCCTGGCAGATGACACACTGGTAGAGGAAAGGCTGAGAGTTAAGAGGCTCTATGAATGGCACCTGAGAAGCCTAAATCAACTTTGATATACATAGAGAATAAGATTAATTTTGGTTGATACAGGTCTCATTTTGACTTAGTCTTAAACACCCAACAGGAAAGTATAACCAAAATTATAAAGAATAATAAATCAAAATTTTGGTTAAATAAAAAAGGGGCAATTCAGCCATCTAGCATCCTTTTGTTGGGAACAAAAATTAATACTTATTATGGGTGGATCAATCCCACCCAAAATATGGGATAGATTCCTGCCCAATGTTATAGTCACACTATTGTGTTAAGAGGTACTAACTTGTTCGCTGCTAACTGGAAGGCAAAATTTGGGATAAGATGGCCTGCACACTAATGGAATCTGGTGGCCCTGTATACACCTAAGGCCTTGGCTGCTTCCAAGGTAGACAAGAAAATATACATTTGGGTATCATGGGCCCAAGGGCACTGGGTTAAGACTACAGATCACCAGCCAACCTCCCAGTCTTGAGATAATCAATGGAGTAGATCAGGTTTCCACTGGAATAATTATCTGCTTGCTATCTTTAAACAGGACTTGAGGATGGAATGTATCATATTGAACCTTACTAACTATACACAAAGAGGGTATTTTATTATTAAATTCAGAAGTAAAACAGAAGGGAAAAGTCATTCTATAACATCAAATGGGGCCCTAGATCAGTGATGGTGAACGTTTTAGAAACAAGTGTCCAAACTACAACCCAAAACTTATTTATCACAAAGTGGCAAAACTGCAATTAAACCTGTATATTGAGGTTTTAATCCAGTTTAGTTTAGAAAAAACAATCCATAAAGCTCATCTTAAAAGCAAAATAACAGGGGTTATTTAGGAGATGGGTCATGGCAAAGCTGGCTAAGGAAGTAGGCCCAACCTGTTTGTTATAAGATCCTAGAACACACAGGAAGAACAGTTCCCAAAGCCAGGCACATGGACTTCTCACAAGAACTCAACAGGTTTTCAAGAGGATGGGCCAGAACTGGTGTCAGCCTGAGACATGGGATCCCAGCACAGCCTCATAGGACTCATAGATAAAAAGTTCATAGAAATCTGGGTTTCCTCCAGATTTGGATCGCATAAAACATCACAGATGCCATGAACAGCTCGCTATCACTATAGGGACTTTTCTTACAATGACTTGCCCTGTGTCCTTCAGGATGTACTTTTTTCTTCCTCTTTAACTCAGCCCAAGCTCCCTCTGCAGAGCCAATTTCTCCATCACTCTCCACTTTTACTTTTTCAAATAAACTTTGTCACCATTCTTTTGCTTATTTCATTCAATCCTTTACACAGGAAGAGACGAACCTGGAATCCAACAGCAGAAGGCTTATTTGGTGAGCCGCTTTTAGAAAGGGACTTCCCAGTAACGAGAGGTTCACCACACTGCCCTGGATATTCTAACAGCAGCACAAGGTGAAATCTGTGCCATTAACAAAATATCATGTTGTATTTTCCTGACAACTCTGCAAATATTTTCTCTGCATTATATGATCTATATTCACAAACAAATGCAATATCAGACTCTGCTGCAAGCTTTAATGACTGGCTGGTATCCTGATTCCCTGCAACAACTTGATAGGAGAAAGTCCTAATTTTTCTGGCCATAATACTATGCACTGGAATACTTTCCTGTAACATGATTCATTGTTGTTATGAGCTAATGTCTTACACATCCTTGCCCTCTTTTTCAGACTATCAAAAGATGATGGTTCTTCAAACACTGGAACCCAACTTTTCTATGTCTCCTTTAGATAAATCAAGATGACACTTTCAGTCCCTAGCTAGGCAGAATCAATGCCTGCTCCTCAGTCTGAAGTTGTTGCTAAAGAAGGACCATCAGCCATTGTATTCCCTTAAGAATAAGGGACTGAAGTCTTATGAGGAAAGATGACGCAGGATAGAAGAACTAAAACTATGTAAAAAGGAAACAAGAAAATTGAGATTTTTAAAATTGTACTTTTAGGGTCAGGGATTTAGCTCAGTGGTGCCAGCATATGCCTTGCAAGCACAAGGTCCCAAGTTCTATCCCTGGTAACCACATACCACAATACTGGGCACAGTGACTCATGCCCACCTGCAGTCAGTAGCACACACCACAGTGCCGGGAGTGGTGTCTCATGCCTGTAATCCCAGCACTCGGGAGGCAAGAGGCAGGAGGATTGCTGTATGAGGTTTGCCTGGGCAACATAGTGAGCTCAGGGCCAGCCTGAACCACAAAAACAAGACCCTGTCTCAGAAAAAAAATTTTCTGATACATCAAATAGGATGGATGGAACTGGAAAAAAAAAGTATACTTTTAAGAAAAACTGATGCTTCAAGAGCCTGGGCAACTCCCTTTCAGCTATAAAGGGGTGTGTCCTGACCAGGGACTTAGCTCAGTGGTTCCAGCATCTGCCTGGTAAGCACAAGGTCCTGAGTTTGACCCCTGGCAACTACATACCACAATGCCAGGCACAGTGACTCACATCCACCAGCACTCAGTAACCACATACCACCATGCCGGGCATGGTGGCTCAGACATATAATCCCAACACCTGGGAGGCAGAGGCAGGAGGATTACAGTGAGTTCGAGGCTTGCCAAGGCTATATAGTGAGTTCAGGGCCAGCCTAAACCACAAAGCAAGACCCTGTCTCAAAAAAAGGGGGGAGGGGTTCTGTCCATTCTCTTTTTACTTCCAAATGGTTCTTTGGGTCGTTTCTCTTACCCACTAGACAAAACTGAGATTATAAATTATTAAATCCCAGACTCTCCTCATTTCAAACACAAAAAAATCCCTAGTTCCAAACTGTATTGTGCTTCACTTCTCCAAGGCACACTCCACTCCTGCAGGCATTCTGTATCTGTAATAAACCTCAGTATCATACTTATGTGTACATCTCTTGTTATGGATTTATATGAGTCTACATGGTAATTTTTGTGTAATAGATATATGGAAGACAAGATACAAAAAGCACTAAACCTTCATTTTCAATAAATGTAAATCAAAAGAATGAGCTATGGAAGCTTTTTAACAGAAGAAAACAAAACCTAACCAGTTAAAGGACCTGAAGTAGCTGCGCCTCTAGGACTTGAGACTGGATGAATTAAAAAAACTGGAAATCAACAGAAAAGAAAAGAAATACCTCGGAAGAAACTAACGAACAATTTACATACACTCTTGTTCATTTTTTCTTTTTTTTCAATTCTGAAAGATTTAAAATTCTCTAGGCTGGCCTCAAATAGGCTAAAAAACTTGTGCCTGTTTGGGACATGATCAATCTTGTCCCAAATGCCTGGCTTTGTAATTTTTAAAAAATTTATTTATTTAGTAGTATCAGAGATGTAACCCAAGGCCTTCACATTGGGTATATCCCCTCCCCTTTTGGGTTTTTGGGGTTTTTTTAATCCCCTTTTGTATTTTGAAACAGGATCTCACTAAATAACTAAATTGCCCAGGCTAGGCTTGAACTCATAATCCTGTCCCAGTCTCCCAGGGATTATTAAAGCTAGGTTTACAAGCATGCACTACCACATCCAGGGGAGTGTCTTATGTGTGTTAGAAAAAACTTATTACATCATTCAGCCCTTACTTCTTGTTACAGGAGATTTTAAAAAAATAAAAAGGAAAAGAAAGAAGAGAAGAGAGAGAAGAGAAGAGAAGAGAAGAGAAGAGAAGAGAAGAGAAGAGAAGAGAAGAGAAGAGAAGAGAAGAGAAGAGAAGAGAAGAGAAAAGAGGAAAGAAGAGAAATCTATTGACCTATAAGAGGAAGTGGACAAATATCTTGCATAAAAAAGCATTCTAGGGCCGGGCATGGTGGCTCAATTCCTATTTCATAGGACCTGTAATCCCAGCACTCGGGAGGCAGAGACAGGAGGATTGCTGAGTTCAAGGCTTGCCTGGACCACAGAGTGAGCTCAGGGCCAACCTGAACTACAAAGCGAGACCGTCTCAAAAAAAAAAAAAAAAAGCATTCTAGGGTCAGAGATTTAGCTCAGTGGGTCCAGCACCTGCATAGCAAGTACAAGGTCCTGAGTTCAATCGCCAGTAACAACATACAATACTAGGTATGGTGTCTTATGCCCACTAGCAATCAGTACCACACACCACAATGCTGGGTATCATGGCTCATGCCTGTAATCCAAGCACTCAGGAGCAGAAGCAGCAGGACTGCTGAGCTTCAGGCTTGCCTTGAGGTACATAGTGAGCTCAGAGCCAGCCTGAACTACAGAGCAAGATCCTGTCTCAAAAAAAAAGCATTCTACAGAACACTTTATTAAAAGTACATTCAGTGGGCCGGAGATTTAGCTCAGTGGTTCCAGCGCCTGACTCGCAAGCGCAAGGCCCTGAGTTCAATCCCGGTAACCACATACAATGCTGGGCGTGGTGACTCATACCCACCAGCAATCAACACCACATACCACAGGACCAGGCGTGGTGGCTCACGCCTGTAATCCCAGCACTTGGGAGTCAGAGGCAGGAGGATTGCTGAGTTCAAGGCTTGCCTGGGCTACATAGTGAGCTCAGGGCCAGCCTACACTACAAAGCGAGACCATGTCTCAAAAAAAATACATTCAGCAATCATGGATTACAGTCAAGAATGACAACTAACACCAGTTCTATCCTTTGCCCAGAAATAAAGCTTGATATTTACTCTGCCTTCCTGACCTAACTTCCCATAAAATATAATTCCTATTTCATAGGACATTGGAGAAAATGATATTAAACATGATTCACTATAATGAATATTGCTTGAAATCTGATTTTATTAGACTACAGATACCTTAGATTAAATCAAAAGAGGGTATATGTATTCAGAAAAACAAATTAAAATGTCCTACTTTTGGTTTTATCTAAATCAGTTCACATCTTAAAACCTAGACTGTTTTATTAATATCTATAAATGCTACATTTTTCTGTAGACCATTAATAATGAATGCTTTAGAGCTTTTAATGATAACACAGCCTGGTGAGGCATGTTGTGCCACAGGTTCACCACCACTGCTTTATTAGACCCAGAAAAGACTGACAGATTGACTAGTTTAGACCTGAAGACACAAAATAACATAATAACCCAGACCTCATCTTATTTCTATCCCTTTACCGTGTGTAAGTCAAAAAATATCTGTGTGAGCCAGGCATGGAGGCACATACCTATAGTCCCAGCAATTGGGAAGCAGAGGCACGAGGATCAAGGCAAGTTCAAAGCCACAGCTATATAATGAGTTCAGGACCAGCCTGAACCACATAGGTGAAACCCTGTCACACGTGCGCACACACGCACACACACAAAATAATAATAATAATCTTGTGTGTCTCTGACAAGAACTACAAATTCAATAACCAAATTATCCCAGGGTTATAAGCTCAGCAACAGCCAAGAGTTTTCTCTGGGTCAAATACCTAGCCCAGTCTATCCAAAATTTCCAGAGAACACTGACGTTGAAATCCCTACAAAACAAAATATCCCTGTCAGGCTCTCAACAAGAACCTTAGCTCTTCAGTCTCTTCACTCAGTCAGCTTTTAAAGTGTAGAAAATATCATTCCTAGGAAATTAAATCAACAGTATTTAACGCTCTTCAACACAGGTATGCTTCATGACCATCTAGAAATAGGAAGTAAACTAGAAGTTCCTGAATTTCTAGTCCTTTTTTCTAACACATTTCAACAATAATTTTGATAAAAATTATACCAAAACAAGAATTCACTATAAAAAATAAACAACGTAAGAGATATTTTCTAAACAGTTATCATTTGGCTACACTCATTTTAAATCTTTACATGCTTTTTTTTTGGTGACACAAGAGTTTGAACTCAGGGACTTGAAAATGAGCTACATCACCAGCTCTTTTTTGTTTATTTTGAGACAGGGTTTCAAAGAGTCACTAAATTGCCCAGGCTAAGCATAAACTCAAAATTCTCCTGCCTCAGCGCTCAAAAAGTGCTAACATTACAAGGTGTGCCATCAAACTAGGCTTCTTTATATACTTTGTGTGTGTGTGTGTGTGTGTGTGGTACTGGGAATTGAACTCAGGTCTTTGTGCTTCCAGGGTAGGCGCAGTACCACTTGAGCTAAATCCCCAGCCCTCTTTATATTCTTACTGAAAAATTTCTTCACTAAGTATAGATGATCTATATAAAACATCCCACATTACCTGTGGTAGTCAAGTATGACAAATTTTATGATAGATAACTTCAGAGATAGGCAGTATCATATTTTTCTTACCTTAAAACATTAAGTTTTATCTGTATTTCTAACTCTAAAATAATCTAGGTAAAGTCTGAATGTTTTTAAAAACCACTGTGCTGGCTCTTGCTGTAAAAAAAAGAAACCTGAAGACTGCTTCTGAAAATATTGTTTCCTCAGGAAGTTTGACTCCATAGAAAAATAACAGGTTTATTTGTAAACGAACTCTGTGAGACAAGATATTAAGTTTAGAAAGTATTTCCTAGGGCCGGAGGATTAGCTCAGTGGTTCCAGAGCCTGCCTCGCAAATGCAAGGTCAAGGTCGCAAGGTCCCTGAATTGATCCCAGTAACCACATACAATGCTGGGCGTGGAGACTCACGCCCACCAGCAATCAATACCACGTACCACAGTGCCGGGCGTGGTGGCTCACGCCTGTAATCCCAGCACTCGGGAGGCAGAGACAGGAGGATTGCTGAGTTCGAGGCTTGCCTAGACTACAAAGCAAGACCCTGTCTCAAAAAAAAAAAATATTTACTAGCAGTATAGTATTTTATCTTGAAATTTACAACCTGATTATTTGTCCTCAACCTGACTTCTCCAACAAATTACAGAATATTTAAGGTCACATAATTACTTCATCAGGATTCCTTGGAAAGCAGAACCTACCTAACATCATATGGAACTGTACTGGCTAAAGCAAGTCACCCATCTACTCTATTGAAACTCTTTGATTTCTAAATTCACTTTTTCCTCCACACAACAAAAAGTCCAGTTCCTAAGACCTGCTCACCCACTGTTGAAACCAATTCCAGGTACTGATCATGACATTTCTTTTTATTAAAACTTAAATCCCACCCAAAAGAATCTAGTCACCGGGTGCCAACTAGACATTTCTTAGATAACTAACAAATATGGCCTACCCCACAAACAGTGGACACAACTCATTTCTAGAGCAGACATAATTTGGAACTACTGACATCAGCAAAGTCACGTTACTACTACTGGGTACTAATCAATACTCGTGAGGAAGAGCCTTATGACAATCCGTGCATACTAAAAACCCTGTGGACCTTACAATATGGTAATACTTGTATGTTACCTGCCATAAAAAACGCACAGACCTATGGCTTAGTTTTGATCTTTTTCTTCACAAAATCATACTCGAAGTAGCTGTTAACTGTCAACTTGGCTTGAGTTTCGGTTTCTTTTCTCTTCACCCTATCAGTGTAAATGTATCAACTTTAAACATAAAATTCAAAGAGACAAAACAAGACCGAGAACATAAGTAATCCAGAAATTGAGGAACACTTAGGCCCTTTGTGTCCTTACCGAGATGATACTTACAAAGGCTGATGATATTTACAAAGTGTACAGAAGGGTGGATATTCAACTCTCAGTCCCAATCTGTGCATTTTCTAGTAAAACGAAGAACTAAGACAATTTCCTGACACTTAAAAATCTTAAAGATGAATGCCTTTTAAAATAATTAATCTGGACCTTTACCTTCCTTCTCCACCGTCCTTTGAAACACCATCCAGAGTCCCGAGATAAATCTTTCCGCTTCGGTCCCGGACGAGTACACGGCAAGGAGGCAAGGTGGTGGGGGTAGGAAGCGAGGCAGAGGGAAAACTTAAGAGGCCCTGAGAGTCCTCAAAAGGTGCTGCAGCCGGGGGATCCTGCCGGACCCTCCTAAGCAAAACAAAACACTGGTTTCAAAAAAAGTTACCGCGCGCCCCGCCCCTGACAGGGCCCGCACGGCTGCGCCCCTCCCGCCATCGCGACTCACCCGGGCCGTCGAGAAAGCTGCACAGCCCGTTGCCCGGACCCGGACAACGGCACGGCCCGAGACTAAGAGGACCAAGCCTGGTTCCGGTTCCACCCGGCGCGAAGGCAAAGGGGCGACACGAGAAAAGCAGGGCAGACAAGGGTGTACAGGATCAGGGGCGATGGTCAAAAGCGGAAGATCAAAAAGCCGCCGAGAGGACGACGTACAAGAATCCGGAAGACCGACATAACCCGGATGTGAATACCAGTAGAAACGAGAGGTCACGCTTCCGGCGGCCGCCCCTCCCAGGGTGGAGAGCCCGGGGTTGGGGTGCGCAGTCGCGTAACGGCCCTCAGCGGGGCTCGGCGAGAAGACGTAACTTGCGGGAAGGCGGGGCTCGGCGGGAAGGCGGGGCTACGAACCTTTTCCTACAGGTCCTTAATTTGTCGCTGGAGTCACCCTTCTTGTAGAATATTTTCCTCGTCCTCTTTATTGTTTGTCAGTATAAAGTTTTAGTTGGTTTCCCTCCCCTCTAGAATAACAGAGCTTCCTGGATGTGAAAATACCCTCTATCTCTCTAGTCCCGGGTCAGCGCCCTGCCTATCATAGTCAGGATTCCCGAACTCAGAAAATCCTTACTGCTAACGCTACCGAAGTGGATGTTTTCATGTGTGAAAAATGCCTAACTTTATTGATGTGAATCTGTTGACATACCTTTTTTTTCCTTGTCTTGTTTATGGAAATCTACGCCTCATTCCGAAAATTAGTGATATGTATCTTTCCTTGGCACGAGGCTTATCAACCTTTGTGAGTCTTAATTCTCAAAGTTTACTTTTGTTTTCGTAGATTTACTTAATTTTCCTGTTTTTTAGTTCATTATTTTTGTTTTGAGACAGGGTCTCGCTTTGTAGTTCAGGCTGGCCCTGAGCTCACTATGTAGCCCAGGCAAGCCTCGAACTCACAGCAATCCTTCTGCCTCTGCCTCCCGAGTGCTGGAAAATTACAGGCGTGAGCCACCATGCCCGGACATGATTTTTTTTTTTTACTTGTTTTCTTCTGCTTTTAGTTTTTAAGTTTAAATTTTCCAGTTTCTTAACTTGGAAACATATCATTGATAGAAGAATTTCTTCTAATATAAACTTTAGTTATGACATGTCCCTCTAATCCTTTAGCTTCATCCCACATATTTTGATAGGTCTTCATTTTCCTTCATCACAAACTATTTTCAAATTCCTCTATTGGGTTCTTCCTTGACCCAGGGCTTCTTTGTAGGTGTATTATATTGTCTGAAATTATTAAGCAGTTTTCTGGGTACCTTTCAGTTCCTTATAATTTAATGCCACTATGAATAGAGAATATACTTTGTATAATTGGAATCATTTTAAATTTATTGTCATTGGTGCTGTGGGCCAGAGCATGGTCTGTCTTGGTAAATGTTCATATGCATTTGAAATGAATGTATAATCTGCAGTTGTCGAGGGCTCTACAAAAGTTAATCAAGGAGCCAGGCATGGTGGCTCATGCCTGTAATCCCAGCACTCGGGAGGCAGAGACAGGAGGATTGCTGAGTTTGAGGCTTGCCTAGACTACAAAGCAAGACCCTGTCTCGAAAAAAAAAAAAAGTTAATCAAGGCAAGTTGGTTGATATTAGTGCCTAAACTAAAATACTTTCTGTTGTTCTGTCTGCTTATCCTAATTATTCAGAAAGAAGTAATGAAAACTTGACTATAATTATGGATTTTCCCCCTAGTTCTATCATTTTTCACTAACTGTAGTTAGAAGCTCCACTACTAGTTGCTGCTATGGCTTGTGTCTAGTTGTCCCCCCAAAGCCTCAAATGGTCATAGGTGGGACTTTTTCAGAAATGGCCAAATCAAGAATGTGTAATATAAGGATTAAGGGTGTGTGGTTACTAAATTAGTCCATTGATTAGCTTGCCATAGTTCTGGGTGTGAATACTACCTGCCCAACCCAATCTTGGAAACAACCCAGATGCCCATCAACTGGAGACTGGATAAAGAAGATGTGGGTTTTTTCTAAAATGGAATGTTACTCTGCCATAAAGAATGACAAGTTTCATTCATTTATGTGCAAATGGATACACCTTGAGGACACACTAATAAGTGAAATAAATAGATCACAGATATGTAAATACCATATCTTTTCCCTGGTATGAGAACCTGTAGATGTAAACGAGTTCTAGAATGTATGATAGATTTTGTAAAATAGGAAATATTCTAAGGGAATGTGGTGGGGGAATGTAATGAGGGGAAAGAATAAATATGATCAGAAAGAAAAAGAAATAGCATGTATATAAGAGGTGGGGATTGTGGGTGGGTAGGGATATGGGTAAAAATGAGAATTAACTTCCATCATGCAGTGGTACAGATTCCCCAATGTTGAGTGTGATTGTGAGCTATATATAAAATGTACCAATAAAGAATTCAATTTTTTTAAAAAAGAACAGAATGGACCGGAGGATTAGCTCAGTGGTTCTGGTGCCTGCCTCACAAGCACAAGGTCCTGAGTTCAATCCCCGGTAACCACATACAATACTGGGCATGGAGACTCACGCCCACCAGCAATCAATACCACATACCACATACCACAGTGCTGGGCGTGGTGGCTCACGCCTGTAATCCCAGCACTCAGGAGGCAGAGACAGGAGGATTGCTGAGTTCGAGGCTTGCCTGGACTATATAGTGAGCTCAGAGCCAGCCTGAACTACAAAGCGAGACCCTGTCTCAAAAAACTAAATGAATAAATAAATAAAAGAACAGAAAAAAGTTGCTATGTTGCTTATTGCTGCTGCTGCTGCTGCTGCTGCTGCTGCTGCTGCTGCTGCTGCTGCTGCTGCTGCTGCTGCTGCTGCTGCTGCTGCTACTGCTGCTGTTGCTTGTCTTCTGTTTTACAGTGCACTTCTACCCACCTTAACTTGGAGGTAGCAATTATGGACAGAAACCTCTGCAAACTGTGAGCCACAATAAACCTTTCCTCCTTTAACTTTAGGTGTCAGGTATTTTGTTCCAGCAATGAGAAAAATAAAGAGAGTTGCATAAACATTTATAATGTCCTGTTATGTAGATTAATTTACCCATTATAAAACCTATCATTATGAAATGACTCACTCTATAAATGGCTTTCCTAGTAATATTTTTTGCTCTGAAGTATGCTTTATGTGGTAGTAATACATCCACTCTAGTTTCCACTGTGTGTGTGTGTGTGTGTTTGTGTTATGTATGTATATATATAAATATCCCCCTCCCAGCACCAGGAATTGCCCTCAGGTTTTTTTTACTTTCAAGGCAGGCACAGTACCAATTGAACTAAATCCCTGGCCCTAACATATATATTTTTAAAGAAAAATATAATTATAATTTTCATAAAGACCCTTAAAGAAATCTCCCCTTTATCTTATACAGATGTCTTCTCCAATAATTACCTTGTATGTCTGATCCTTTCTTGGCAATGCCAAAGGCTCAGTGGCAGTTTTCCTTGATAAAGGAGAGATGTTAGGGGAAAATGTGAAGAAAGGGAACAGGTATTTGGCATAGTGTTTAGTGTATGGTTGTGACTAATAAGCATTGCCTGACTAAATGGAATGCTAAGAGCTTTAAGGATAGCATATCATTCATCCTCAGAGGCAGTTTTACAAAACAAATTCTATG
The DNA here is from genome assembly GCA_004025085.1 of Thryonomys swinderianus. Classification (NCBI taxonomy): domain Eukaryota; kingdom Metazoa; phylum Chordata; class Mammalia; order Rodentia; family Thryonomyidae; genus Thryonomys; species Thryonomys swinderianus. The sequence goes on from PVIC010015590.1 coordinate 34,629, forward strand.
TTATCTCTATTTTTTTAATTGAATTCTTTATTTGTACAATTTATATACATCTCAAAATCACATATAACATTGGGAAATTTGTACCAGTATATGCCACAAGTTAATTCTCATTTTTACCCATATCCCCACCCACTCCCCCTCCTCCCCCTTTATACATGCTCTTTTATTTTCCTTCTGTATCATATTTATTCCTTCCCCTCATCACATTCCCACACCAAGTTTCCTATAGAAATATTCCACTCTATAAAAGCTGTCCTACTTTCTAGAACTCATTTGCATCTACAGGTGTTCATGCCAAAGAGAAGATCCAGAAATTGTCTATCTGTGATCTATTGATTTCACTTATTAGTATATCCTCCAGATGTCTCCAT
>PVIC010015591.1:0-19528 GCA_004025085.1 Thryonomys swinderianus
CCTCACCTAAACCTTGAAGTGTCCTTGTCATCGTTGAAGTTACCTCGGCACACGTGCCAGTTTTCCGTATTCCGGAGCAAGGTCCCGCCCCCGCGTGCCAGTGCGCCCGGACGCAACGATCCTGACAAGTCAAACTGGCTACGCGAGGATCCAGGGACAAGGTCAGTGGTAACTCAGGGGCGACATCCGTCCGCAAAACAGCTGTTCAAGAGAAACTGTCGAACCTTTGGAAAGACTCGACCCCCGGCTGCCATTAACCTGTTAGCTGAACCACGGTCAGAATAGGTAACGGGAATGAATATCTGCCTCAATTTCTGATCGTCTGTTCTTTCTTCTGCTCGTTTTAACAAATATTTTGCTATCCTTTCCGGTCACCGTGACTGCTGAGCTTAGATATTATAATCTGGTTTCAATGCCGTTTACACCATGAGATACTAAGTGGAGGCATAAAGTGAATACTTCTAAACATTCAGAAAATCACTGACATCTAAATTCGATATTTGAGCAATAGCAATGTCCAGAAAATATCACCAGTGGACGAAACCCGGAACTTTTCCAAACTGGACGGGGATCGCTCAGTTATCTCAGCTGTTCAGCCGCCTCTTTCTCACGGAATTCCCTTCCTCTGTTTCTGGTACATTTTGTCCATGCAGTACAGTCACAGTCAAAACTGAGAATTTGTACCTATACATGACACACCTTTGTTTCTATCTTGCCTCTGCCCTCCCCGCACCCTGCACCCTATGTATTTATGTATCCATTTTCAGGTAGCAGAGGAACGAACAATCTTTTACAAAGTGGGGCGCTGGCATCTAGCGTGACACCGTCCTGACCGCACTCTGGCTGCTTCCTCAGAGCCGCCCCGGAGGCGGAGAAGGCTTCCTTGTCTCTCGCCTCCCCTGAAGCCGGAGCGAGGGCTCCCCACGGCTGCGAGGGCTCCCCACGGCTGCGCCTTTAGTCAGCCCTGCCCTTCGCCCTCGAAGCAAAATCCGAGGGGCAGTGTGTGCAGCAGAGCCCAGAACGCTAGCAATAACTCTCACTCAGCACTAGTAAAATAGATGTTTGAGGAAAACATTTAAGTGACAGCTGACAAAGCTTTCCTCGTCTTCCATCCCACGCACCGTTGTGACACTTGCCGTTTCCCCAGATGTCTGTGGATGCTGACTGTGCGAGTCGACATGCTGTTCTTAGCAAAACGCGAGGTGTTCGATCAAGCTGGTGAAGCCAGAGCCCATAAATTTATCATGCAAATGCAAGTGGGGAGAAAGCCTGCCCAGACGGTGCGTGTGCCCGGGAGACACGCTGGGCGGTGATCACAGCCCTATGGATCATGCAGAAGCGCCACCGACCCAGCAGCCCCCGGGCAGGTGACCCACACGGCTCACCACCATGGTAGAACATCATTTAAAAAGGGGTATTTTAATAAAGATTCTCCATTTGTAAAACGAACACAAGTACCCATGGAACTCACAGTCATACACGCTGTTGTATTGCTTCAAAATGTACTGACAATACTACTGTCTCTCATGGAATAGAAAGAACTATGGAATCTTTGAAGTTATGTATGTATTAAACTATAGTAGAAAAAAATCTAATAATAAATTATAGTTGTAAAGAAAAATGACTGTGATGTTCTCCAAAGTAAAAGGATTTAATGCTATAGGGTCAAATAACTGTAGGCAAGATATAGAGAACAGAAAAAACTCTAAGATTTTACACTTAAACTGCCTGAGAGAACCCAAGAATGGCAAACAGCAAGATAACCTGTTTTTCTGAAGCCTAGTTACAATAAATGAAAGACACAGTGAACACAGAACGTATCATAATAACGTCTGAAATTCCTTTAAGTGTACTTTGCTTTATTAAATGTAATAGGAAAATCACTGGCTGTAATGCCTTTGTGAGTACTGAGATGGTGCATTTGCTGTGTGCCAGTGGAATCTAGCATCTTAAAAAATCCTTCCATGTCAGGTGCTAATGGCATCACAAATACTTTCAATTTTATTCTTCATTGGAAATGTAAATACTTTTGTTTATAATTTTTCCCAGTGGTTTCTTTGACTCTGTCCTCAGTCATTTTTATGCTACTCTTGAAGTTATCCAGTAAAATACTATTTTTCTTTTATACTTCCATTCCTGATATTTTCTCTACCAAAATGAAACTGTCAAACTTATCCTTGAATTATTACAGTGACTCTTGTATATTCTTACTGTAAGAATGAATCATATTGTATATATCGTGCTGAGTCCATTTATATAATATTGTCAAAATGAAAAATCTATCACTATAAAGCATATATTAGTATTAGATCTAATAGAGAGGAAACAGTTTTAATGGAAAGTATAAGGAAGACACTTTGGTGTAATGAAACCACGTTTATCCTTATTGTGTACATTGGCCATATGAATTCATACAAGTGATACAATTGATGGAAAAGTACCACAAGGCCGTGAATTGGGAGATATAATATTCCTAAAAACTAAACTGAATGTCAGATAATTTTCACAAAGCTTAAAAAACGAGAAGAATTTTGTGGAAGTCCTAGTAACCCTTGAATAAGCGACATCTTAACTGATGGCTTAGACAAAATCGTTCAAATTAATAACGTTTGACTTATTTGAAACCATTACTTGTCTTTCTAGCGTCACTTGTCTCGTCTTGCTGTTGGTTATTCTTTTTGAATCGTCCCTCTCTTTTCACCCGGGTCCACAATCTGATTTTGTTAATTTAGAAATCAACTATTTAAGCCAAACCACTACAATCAATATTCCACTAATTTTAGATGGATAAAAGGAGCTTGCATCTCGCTGGCCGCTTAGGGAGGTGACAGATTAGAGGGCGCAGAGTGTCTGGACGCCTCCTTCCCTCGGGGCTGCCAGTGTGAGCTGCCCAGATACCTGTTCTGAAATCGTAGACCCTTAATGCAGGAGAACACGGCGCCGCATTAACAATTTAAATTTGGCACGAGCTTCAGGCTCAGGGAGCAACAGCTGCTTTGCTAAGCACCGGGGGAAAGTGATCATTAAAAAGTTCGAAATCAGTGGAAAACTCTATTCTGCCTGATCATTAGAAAGTTTCCTGAAGTGTTTCGAAGTGGCGCCCGGTCGGCTCCCGCTTATTCGCCTGTGCGGTCTCCGCGGCACGTTCTGCTACGACAGCCGCGTGTACTGTGAGCGCGCGGATTCTGGGCGGGGCTGTTTCTGCGGCGGCGACCGGCTTTGGGAAGCCTGTCCCAGGGGCTCCCTCCTGCCTGCGGACGCGTCCCCACAGGTCTGTGCTGCTGCTGTCACATTTCACGATCGCTCTTTAGGACATTTCCTTCGATGAAATAATCCAAAGAGCAGTATTTTCTTGGGTAGTAAGAACTGAAAATGGAATTATTATTCAATAAAATAAGAAAGATATAAGATGCTGAAGTGTGACTATATTGCTTTTTCCTTTTGCTCTTTTTGGGGGACATGACAATTTCATTTTATTTGTGTACATAACTAACAATGGTATGGTTGGACTTATAGTAGCTCTATTTTCCATTTTCTGAGGACCTTTTATACTGTTCCTGGACCGGTGGTACTCATTTACCCCCAGAGTGCACGAGAACTCTTTCTCCACATACTCCACAGAACTTGTCATTTTTAGTATTTCTCAAAATAGCCATTCTCCTTTGGGGTGAGCTGTTGTCTTACTGTGGTTTAGAATTGAATTTTCCTGATCATTAATACTTTTCTTTAAAATTGAATTCCTTATTGGTACATTTTATATACAGCTCACAATCACACTCAACATTGGGAATGTGTACCAGTGTACGACATGAGTTAATTCTCGTTTTTCCCATTCCCCTACCACCCTACAATCCCCTGCCAGCTTTATACATATGCTTATTTTTTATTTAGCTTATCCCACCATTCTTGTAAGTTTCAGAAGCAATTCTGGGAGTGCTCTTTCATGAGCATCTTAAGGTGTGATTAAAACACAGCTGAACACCATTGCCAACGTGCCGTCCAGGGGAGAAGGAGACACAAGAGCAGTGAAGTGGGTTCTCCTTGAGCTTATTCCCTAGATCTGTCCGGCGCCCTGCGGCTTTTCACTCTTCCTCAAACTCAAAATCACCACGGGGACTTGGGTCAATGGAGTTGCTCCTGCCTTGCAAGCAGAAGGTCCCGAATTTGATCTCCATTCTCAGGAGAAAAAATTAAAAACAAAAAAGAAGAAAAAGAAAAAAATACGATCATGAACATCAAATGTTTTGAGTCAGTCTGAGACATAGACTCAGCCAGGACTGGGCTTCTGAGGACACTCACAGAAACAAACTTTTGGAATGGCTTTTGGAAGTGGCAAGAATCATGCGCTAAATGTGTTCCGAGCAAAGGCAACTATTCAGAGTGGAATTCGTGACACTGTGTCTTTTATTGAAGTTTGTTTTTTAAAAAATTAAAACAGTCACGATATTTTTCAACCAGACCTCACGTGTTCTTTGATTTGCAGCATGTGTTTTAAAAAATAAGCAACTAGGAAGCAACTTCCTTTTACTCTCCTTTGAGGAAAGGGAAGCAGGGATTGGACAAAGTTACCTGGAGAACTAATAGAATCTTCTCCTTGTGTCTCCGCTGCTTTCCTCTTCCTCCTCTCATGACATCACTGAAAGCACCAATGAAACTTTGTTTTATTTATTGAGAAACCATTAGAGTGGTAATGCAAATTTTACAGCCAAAAGTTTGAGTTTCAGGGTTTTTTTTTGTACTGGCAATGTATTCCAATTAAGATAATTTATTATTTGTTTACATTTCTAAAGTGTTCTTTAGATTTCTTAAAAATAAACACAGTGGAAAAAAGATAATCTATTTTGGATCTGTGTATTCCAAATTTTTATGTTGTGGCTATTCCTAATTAATTATACATACAAACTGTTTAGTTTCACAAAGTAACATAATAGCATAGAATCAAACTAAATGCAAATCATTCAGTCATCAGTTTGCAAAAAGATTTACATAAAAGGACCTAATCAAAATGCTACCAAGAAAGACTTGAATCTCTCAAAGTGACCTGATAAGACCCACTTACTTAGCAGTGCAGAATTTGTGACTTTGTCATGGAAAGAAAATAATCACAATATAATAAAGAAAATAATCACAGTAGAACACTGTCATGAATATTCTTGTTAATATTCTATATATGTACAGTCATACACTAAATTTATATCTCTATATATCTATGTTGATATCTAGAGCAGTTCTTTAAGATGCTTCATGTCATCATTATGGGATACAAATTTTTACAGAACAAAGTGAGGTGTTAAATTATCAAAACAGAAATTAGCACTTTTATAGCTTAGAATATTTCTAACATTTAAGATTGTAGTTACACACTAAACCTGAACTTGAAAAGATTCCATGATACAAGTCCTGACCTCCACTTTTGCTATTAATTGAAAGAAAAAATTCAATGGTATTCTATTACAGTAAGAAAATGTATTCAGTACTCTCCAAAACTTGTGTGCTGTGCCTTGTGCCAAGTTGGCTTTATCTTGTATATTACATTATACTAGAGATCAAATATAGTTTACTGAATTTATTTGATAACATGGTCTAGAATTCTGGTTGGCTTTATGATCGTTTTGCAGTCTAAGCAGTATGCTTGTCCTTCTTATGTAATTTCATGATGTAACTTTGGGATAGAGGATCCAGCTTTATGATCTTATAGACTTCAACTTCTGTTTCGATCTTCACCTAATATATGTGAAAATTATAATTTTTTTTTTGAGACAGGGTCTCACTTTGTAGTTCAGGCTGGCCCTGAGCTCACTATGTAGCCCAGGCAAGCCTCAAACTCAGCAATCTTCCTGTCTCTGCCTCCCGAGTGCTGGGATTATAGGCCTGAGCCACCACGCCCAGCACTGTGGTATGTGGTATTGATTGCTGGTGGGCTGAGTCACCATGCCCAGCACTGTATGTGGTTACCAGGGATGGAACTCAGGACCTTGTGCTTGCGAGGCAGGCGCCAGAGCCACTGAGCTAAATCTCCAGCCTGAAAATTATAATTCTAATAGTAACATAACCACTGCATCATGACTTTTTCCATTTAAATAATCTCTGAAATTTCATAGAAATACTATAATCTTAGTGAAAAACTTGGCATGAATATATACTACTAAAACTATACTATGATTTCAAATTTAATATTGGATCCCTCATGTAAAATACTTTTATAATATGAACTAATTAATTTCTCTTCACAGATATTTATGTGTGAAACTAAATATTGCCATGGAATCATTAATTTTAAAATTTTAGCATCCACCCTTTCTGAGGTGCACTAATCAACTCGTCCATTTGTGTGAAAGCTAATTCTTTAATGGACAGTAATAATTTTCTCAGCCTAATGAGTCATCATGCGTGCCCTGCATATTGAGTGACTAAAATAGCCTTTTTGTTTCCATCATCATCAACAATATTGGGCTGTGTCTTTTAGCATTAAAAAATTTGATCCTTTGAATTCTGTTTGTAAGTCATTATCTTCCTCATAAACCAAGATGTTAAATATTATTGTAATTTTGGCATTGGAAAGGCCTGCCATTTCCTCACAATTCTGTTATTCTCAAAGTGCCCTTGTTTTTAATTTATTGTCATTAACTGGCTGCCAAAGTGATAGAAAGGAGACAGACTTCTTCACATGGAGATGGAGGATGACAATTACACTTATAAGATCTGTAAATGGATATAATAAAGCGACATTAATTCAGTCCAAATACAAGCATACTGCATATACCTGCTCACACACTTGTAAATAAATTATTGTTTTTATAACTGAGAAATGAAACCATTGCAGTTTTACATTGGAAAACTGGGAGAGCAAAAGTGGTTTTTTACCACAGAGGATCCCACTATATTCAATCATCAAGTAGGAAATATTAAGGAAATGCTTTCTGAGCAATATATTCTCAATAACAAAATGTATTGCAAATGTAATAAATATATGAATATTACATAAGAAATATTCCACTTTCTACCATCTTGTATGTGTTTTTTTTTTCTTTTTTTGTGAATCACTACATGTTCTTCCACTAGATGAGTTATTAGGGCTTCTATTGGTAATGTTATAAGTTTGAAACACTTAAAATTAACTCGGGATTAATTGAAACAAATGCCTTTCCACTTGCGTAAACTTATTCTTTACTTTTTACTAACCCCAAACTATTAATTTTATTTTTCTAACAATCAAACTAACTAAATCAAAGATGTATTAAAATTATGAAACAAGTTTCAATCTGGCAAACCTTAAACATTATAATGAAGGTCTTCATAAATACTTTTAGATAATTGTTACTCAGAATCTCTGATTATTGGAACTTATTGGTGATACTGAAGGTCATATATTAAATTATTCAGGAGGTCAAATAAGTACCTATTTTTATTTTTGGAGAGCAAATTAAATTATCAAAAGAATCAATTAGGAACATTTATAATACTGAGCAGAAAAAAATGATTCACCAAAATTTCAAGTTTAGTGCCTAAATCTTCAATTCTATAAGTTTTATCCTCTTTCTTTTTTCCTTGAGTAAACTTATTCCATTCAAGTTCCTGTGATTAAATTTTATCACATGTAATTATCTATGCTTTAGTGGTAAAGAACATGTATTCCTTATAGTTTTGAGCTGTTAGATCTAATCTAGGACAACTTCTTGATACTAATTTATTTTCCAACACAGAAAAATTAATAAACTTTTTAATGAGCCTATATTTGTAAAATTTTATCTAGTGATGCATGTGTGTTTTACATGTTGTGGAAAGTTTGAACACGTGTACAGCACATCTTAATCCCTTTTTAGCAAAGCTGAGTAAGAGCTTTGCCCAATGTCTTTAATAGAGAATGAGGCGTTTTCTACATTTGTATAATTCTACTGGGCCTAGGACATATTTAATTGATCACCAATTACCCTGATTCTAAATTTCTATATCATTTCATAAAATCTGCATGTTTGGGAAAACAATTACAACTTTGAATGTCCAACAAGAAATAATTTTACTTATTTCACCTCTTCATAAGCTGCCGATTACACTTTCTCACAATGATGCAATTTACACTTTCTCACAATGATGTAAGAATTCCCAGTAAATATTTTCATTAAGCAATTATACTGACTGAAACTTCTTCCAGAAGAACATTGTGACTTCCAACTCTCAACCCTGTGCTTCCTATTAACTTTTTTTTTTTTTTGAGACAGTGTCTCGCTTTGTAGTTCAGGCTGGCCCTCAGCTCACTATGTAGCCCAGGCAAGCCTCAAACTCAGCAATCCTCCTGCCTCTGCCTCCCGAGTGCTGGGATGACAGGCGTGAGCCACCATGCCTGGCATTGTGGTATGCAGTATTGATTGTTGGTGGGCGTGAGTCTCCATGCCCAGCATGGTATGTGGTTACCGGGGATCAAACTCAGGACCTTGGGTTGCTAGGCAGGCGCCGGAACCACTGAGCTAAATCTCCAGCCCCCTATTAACTTTTTTACTATGTAGGAGTTGATGGAAGGAAGGCAGAAATAAATAGCTCTCACAGACACAAGCTAATGGGTCAAGTTCTGCAGTTCTGGCATATATTAGTTGCTTAAGAAAGAAACACACTCCAGCACGGCTCTGTCCCCCACATCAGCATGTACAACTTAGATCCATTAGCTTATTTTTCTTCCATAGTTATATTTCCCACCTTAACATTTATTATAATTTTAGGTATGCTCCAGAACAGATTATTTGAAACACCCCCAAAATAGGGATTTTTAAAACAGAATATATTTGTCGCTGTATAATAAACAAGGAAAATGTAGTAACTACTGTCATTTGAAATATTTTACATGAGAAATTCTTTATGATTTGCCAAGAAAATCAATTTGAAAGCACATACATTAAATTTTGGTTATATTCTATCAAAATGAATTCAATTGCATTAAATATTTTCTTTAATCAATACACAGAAATCAACACTATTATTGCTTAAAATATCTTCTGATTTTCCACTTCTTCAATAAACTAGGGCCAGCAAGCTGACTACTTGTTTGAACAAATAAAGTATTTTCTGAAACGACCCTATGCCTATTCCTCTACATATCGTTTCTGGCTTCTTTGCGCTGTTAACTATAAAATAGTTGCAAAGGTTTACATACCATACTGGATTGTATGTAAAGTGTAAAATACTTACTGTTTGGCCATTTCAGAAAAACTTTCCCAGGGACAACTTACTGTAATTTGTGCCACATCGTGCTCATTTTTTCATCTTCCAAATTGTGTGTAGAGCATCTTCTCTCAGGAGATCAGTAGCCAGACTCTTGTGCTTTCTACTTGGGCAGTGCCACTTTCAAAACTCATTTGACCCTGCTATTCCCCTGCTAGGTAAACATGCAAAAGAATTAAAAGATTCATATCACAGTGATATATGGGCACTGATGTTCGTAGAAGCTCAGTTTGTAATAGCTAAATCTTGGAAACAATGCAAATGCTCATCAACTGGAGACTGGATAAAGATGTGTTTTTCCTATAAAATGGAATATTACTCTGCCATGAAAAACAATGTTTGAGTCATTTGTATTCAAATGGATGTATCTTCAGGACATACTCCTAAGTGAAATAAATAGGTCACAGATCTGTAAATATCATGTCTTTTCTCTGGTATGAGAAACTGAAGATGTAAATGAACTCTAGAATATATGGTAGATACTGTGAAATAGAAAATACCCAAAGGGAAATGGGGTGTAGGGGTAATAAGGGGAAGAAAAAAATTTGATGGTAATAAAAAAGGGAAACAAAGCTTATGTATACAGGGGCAGGGGTTGTAGGTTGGGTAGGGGAATGGGAAAATTAGAATTAAATTGTGTCATATGCTGGTACAAATTCTTAATATTGTATGTGATCATGATGTGTGTATATATAATGCAGCAATAAAGATTCAAATAGAAAAAAACTCTCCTTGATTATCACTGGCAGAATTCTGAGGTCCTCCAAAGATGCTAAAGGGAAGATGTTCTCTTAAATTTCCACCAGACTGTAATCCTGCTGTTTGGGGTCACCGATGTGAGGGGGCAGCCTCCTTCCTGCGCACCTGGATGCATCATCCACAGATTCCTCCAGAGCACCCTGGTTGCCCATTCACGATGACACATCACAACTAACTGTCAGTATATTTTAACAAATATCTCAAGCATCTTATTGTCTGGATGGTGGGAAATTTTATCTTCTATATTATATCACTTTATAGTATTGATAGGCAGACAATCTGGTTTATCAATTTATAATGTTTTCAGTAATTAGTTTTAGGAATTAGATAAAAAGTTGAAATATTCCTTTTTGTCTATGTTATTTCAAAACCATTTTTCACGAAAGTGATCTCATGTAGTATTCTTATATTATACTAATTCCCTCTGCTCTCTGTTTATGCTTAGCTATTACAGAAGATAATCAGTATGTATTAAAACTTTACAATCTTACAGATAATAAAAGGATTGTGTCAGTAACAGATACCTATTTAAGTATAAGATGTGTATTTGTAAACATCACCTCTGGCATAAATCAAAGGCATATGGTTATATAGAATTGAATTACCACTGCAAAACAGAATATTAAAAATATTAAATCCAATAATGTGAAGTTATTAATAAAACTGTTTTGGTAATAAAATATAGCTAAACAAGTGAAATATATGTGGATTTTGAACAATTACTTTAATGTAAAATATCATTTTATGAGATAGAGATTTTTGCTTCATGTGATTTTTCTACCTTACTTGCTGTCTAGATGTAAATTATAATGGAGAGGGGAAGCTACATGAAGCACAATTTAATGTAGTATTCTCAGAAGGTGCAAAATTTTATCAGGAAACACGAAGAAAAATGCCTGTCTGTTGGGAAACTCCTGAACACTTCAGAAAGGAGCTTACATTCAACTTAGGTTTTAAAATAGCGAAAGGGAACTTGGCGGAGGGAGAGAAGCTGAACGACATTCTAAAATGCAGAGAGAGAACTGTACAAAGACAAAGAAATAGAGCCGCAAAGAGTTTTAGGACTGTGTGTGCAGGAGCTCAAGTCTTTGTTACGTGGAGGGAAAGAGAGAAACAACAAACGCTGAGACTGAATATCTTGGTTGTGCAAGAGAAGAGCCAGTGCTGTTCACAGTCCTACTGCAGGGGACACGGTGGGGACAGAATTCCTGGGGTGGGAATGCGCACACACGCACGCACGCAGATATGTGCATGCATGAGACATGCACTCTTGCATGGACATCATGGATAGTGTGTACATGTCATTTGTAATAATATATTTTAGAAACAAGGAGCTGAAAGTCAGGAAAAACAGATGGAGAGAAGCAGGGTGATCATGGACAGGAAGTTCCATATTGAGTGTGATCACGATGTGTACATACAAGGTACCACTAAAGGTAAAAATAAACTAAAAAAGCCAGGCGTGGTGGCTCACGCCTGTCATCCCAGCACTCGGGAGGCAGAGGCAGGAGGATTGCTGAGTTCGAGGCTTGCCTGGGCTCCATAGTGAGCTCAGGGCCAGCCTGAACTACAAAGCGAGACCCTGTCTCAAAAATACATACATAAATAAATAAATAAACTAAAAAGAGTAACTGAAAGTGCTTACTGTGTGATGTTGTAGAGGAACAGTTCATTTTTAAACCTCATGTAGATTTTAGTATCAAATGTACTCAGCACATCAGACCCATTTTCTTGCGTCCTTCTAATTAAAAGCAATAGCAGCAAAAGGTTTTCTTTTGATGGAAACCACCAACAGAACAATAGGACAACCTACAATGTGGGGAAAAATTTCCCTGGCTATTTCTCAGACTAAGTACTGCTACTTAGAGGATATAGAGAAATTAACAAAATCAGTCCATCCAAAATTAAAGACGACTTCAAAAATGGCCATCTGAAATAATAGACATTTTTCAGATGAGTAAGTAAAAGCAGCAAGCAAGCATGAATAAATGTTCAGCATTGCTGATCACACAAGAGCTGCAAAGCAAAACAACACTGAGATGTCATCTCACTTCACAAAGAATGGCTATCAAGAAATAAGCCAATAACAAATGCTGGAGAAGATGTGGGGAGCAAGGAACCCTTCTCCCCTGTTGGTGGGAATGTAGACTGCTGCGGCCACTGTGGAGATCAGGGTGGAGATTCCTCAGAAAACTGGGTCCCATTTGACCCAGCTGTTCCTCTGCTAGGTATATTCATGAAGATTAAAAGAAACATACCACAGTGACATAAGAGCATCCACGTTTGTAGCAGCTCAATTTGTAATAACTAAATCTTGGAAACAGCCTAAATGCCCATCAACCAGAGACTGGATGAAAAAAAAAAATATATATATATATATATATATTTAACTATATATATATATTTAACTATATATATATATTTAACTATATATATATATTTAACTATATATATATATTTAACTATATATATATTTAACTATATATATTTAACTATATATATATATTTAACTATATATATTTAACTATATATATATTTAACTATATATATATATTTAACTATATATATTTAACTATATATATATTTAACTATATATATATATTTAACTATATATATTTAACTATATATATATATATTTAACTATATATATATATATATTTAACAAAGTGGGATATTACTCAACTATAAAGATGAATTAGAGACATTCATAGGTAAATGGATGCACCTTGAGGCCATACTCATAAGTGAAATAAATAGGACACAGACATTCAATTACCATACCATTTCTTTAGTGTGAGAAACTGAATTTATAAATGAGGTCCATAATACATAATAGGTATTTTGAAATAAGAAGGAAATCTCCAAAAGGGAAGGAGAACTGGGAATGAAGATTAGAGGAAAGTGAAGAAAGAAAAAAAAATTGAAGGTAAAAACGAAAAAAAAATGCTTATATATGGAGTGTGGAGAAGCTGAAGGGCGGGCAGGGGAATAAGAAAATGAGGATCAAGATATACCATGTACAAGTACAAATTGCCAATGAGGAATGTGATCATAAAGTATACTCAAAATGTACCCAATAGCTGGGCGTGGTGGCTCACGGCTGTAATTCCAGCACTCGGGAGGCAGAGACAGGAGGATTGCTGAGTTCAAGGCTTACCTGGGCTGCATAGTGAGCTCAGAGCCGGCCTGAACTACAAAAGTGAGACTCTGTCTCAAAAAAAAATCAATAAAATGTACCTAATAAAGTCAGTAAGAATAGCATTTCTGAGAGTTTTAATTCTCATATAAAATAGTATTATAGAATAGAGCTCTGTTTGCATGTTTATTGTTTACATAATTTCAATTATTGAAACAAATTATACTAAATAACTTTAGGATGAGTCAATAAATAAACTTGACATCAACTTTCATGTCTTTACCAGAAAATAATAAGTTATCAGTATTTTAACTGACTAGAGAGTCTAGAGCGGGCCCTTAAGGCAGACAGTGGAGTCACAGCCAATAGAGCAATGTTAAGTTGAGAACACCAGATTTAGCTGTTACACCTACCAGTACTCAGTGCATACACTGGCAGATCATATTCCTAATTAGAAGATAACAGGAGATGGACATTACAATCCCCTCTGACTTCATCCCTGACAGCATTGCAAAAGTCACCCTCTGTCCAGTGTCTCACCAGGCTGGAAAAAGATCAAAAGTCAACTTTCCCTATATAGTTTCTATTGCCTGTGTATTACTTTTTTACTACATGAAGTAAAAATATAAAATGTTAATCAAATTATAACAACTCAGAGATTTTCTGTGAAATGTACTTTAATTTTCTGTATTTTATATATTTCATACTTTTATTCTTGATGCAATTGTTATAGAATATTGTGCTATTATTTTGGTGGTAGTTAAACATTTTAATATAGTACAAATACTTAAAAAGCTCTTCTAAGGAAAATGAAATTTTTTTTTGCATTTCCCCATGACTAACCAACCTGCGTAGACTGTAGTTTTAAACAGACAAGGACTTTCTCAAAATAACAAAAACAAAGCTTTTCTTTATTATTAACTTTTCAAAGCCTACTGACTGGTGAAATCACAGAGGCCGGGCTTAAATGGTGTATGAAATGAAAATTTCCTGTCTAATGTCCGTGCGGAGGAAACACCATGACAATGTCTTGCGAGCAACGTTCTGCTCAGTTATTCTGTGTAACGCAGAGGTCACGTAATAAAGCAGACTCTGGGGGAAGAGAAAGAAAAGGGCAACTTCAAGGTTTTCTTCGAGTTTCATTTTCATTTGCTCCCTTTTCTGTATGGGCTCAACTGGATACATTAAATCACCTTGAAAAAAAATTTTTTCCATCAGTTGGATAGTGAAAGAGGTTGCAACTTCAAGAACTGAAAATGAATAAGAAATTTATATCTATAATAATATATGATATATGTGTTGTTTTTGAATGGTGAGCAACACCTATTATGCAACAAGTAACACATGAAAGTCCCTCCCGCCGGTCCCCCCAGGCCCTCTGTGGCAGCACCAGGAAGCCGGCAGACTCCACACATCTCTCTACTGCTCTTCATGCTACATGGCATGCTAGAGAAATGTGCATACAAGCCAACTTAGTTTCTAGGACACATGCAACCGTTATAGACACACAACACAGAATGTAAACTCTTTCCAGTTGTAATACTCACTTTGCTTCCCTTTCATCCATGGAACTAGGATCCATTGATGCACAACAGAAGAGATATCTTCCATGTTTGAAATGTGCCTTTCAGGACAAAACATGGAAATGCCGTGTATTGATTCTCATGTTTCCTTTGAACTGGATTTGCTCCATCCCAGAAGCATTTAGGGGCAACCCATTTGCCTAGTTCTAAACCAAGATAAGCAGAGGTGCAGGGATGGCGAGGAGGGAACCCACATTCAACACAAATTCATTCAAAACTTTACTTAGGTTTAGCATTATTTTATACACTGCTTTAACATGTTTGCTTTTCTCCTTCTGGGTTTGAAGGTAAATAGGAAGGAAAGCAGAGCATTGTATTTTTACTCTAGAATTGTTTTTATTTTTTATTATTAGTTTTGCTTTATACACCTAAATTCAGGGGTCAGGACATGAAAAATCCAGAATTATCAAGTCAGCTTTATTCAAAAGGAATGTATTGAAGGTAGAGCTTGACATTCAAAAGAAACTGGGTAAATTTTGCCTAAGTCTTTGACCTACTCCATGATTCCTCTCGTCAGTTCACAGAACACTAGAATAACAATAAGGAAGTACACTAGAATAATAATAAAGAAATACACTTGAATATCTAGCTTTCTGCTTAAAATCACTCTTTTTGAAGATGTACAATTTGTGTGGCCATCATGACCAAGTAACAACATGTTCTGGGTAAAGTCCCGGGAAGGGCTATATGAATCATTATAATTTCATCTGGCTTCCAGAAAAAAAAGCATCAAAAACTGAGTGGATTAAAACGAGAAAAATTCATTGTGTTACAAATTTGGAAGCAAACATCCCACACCGAGGTAGAGCCGCAGACTTTGGAAATCTCAAGGGAATCCCTCGTGGCTCTTCCCGGGTTGTGACGATTTGCTGTCAATGTGGGGCTCTCCCGGGCTTGCAAACGCCTCATCCCATTCCGTGTGCATCACACGAAATTCTGGTCACCCCTCTGTCTGCACAGGACCATCTAGTGAAGAAGATACTGATTATTTTGAAGCAGGGGCTCATTGTACTTCATTATGACCTTAATTTATCTTGTTACAGTTGCAATGACCCTGTCTGCAAATAAGACCACATTTATATGGAAGGATTTCAAAATGAAATTTTTGGAGGGAGACAGTTGGATCAGTAACATCATGTGACAATATTACACTGCTTGATAATACATGAGTTTTGATCATGTATGCAAAAAATATATTTTTCCTACTTTTAGGGGAAAAACACACAGCTATTATGGATATAGGCATAAAATAAAATATTTTATAGTACATGAGCATGTTTTCTGTATTTATGTTTTCCAGCACCTTTACCACCTTGCCTTTCAGAGTCAAGTTTGACTTGCAATGTATTTTACACTTTCTTTTTCATAATCTTGTGAAGACCTTAGGGAATCATTCTCAAATAAGGATCCATGCTGAACCCAGAAAGGCGCGGAGTAATGCGCTCACCCTCATCCAACACAAGGGCTGAGACGAAGGCAGGGATCCCTCCCATCGGTGTTGGTGAAAGCAATAAGCAGCCTATGCAGTGCTCCGATTTATTTGGATTTAGCACGACATTTTCTTTTTTTTTTCAATTGAATTCTTTACTGATACATTTTATATACAGCTCACAATCACACTCAACATTGGGGAATTTGTACCAGTATACGACACAAGTTAATTTTCATTTTCTGACTAACAAATATAAATTAGACACTTGTTAAGCATGGATGCACAGTAAAGTGAGGCGGGGAAAACTGGATACAATCATGCTTGCTAAAATCATTAGGGCAGATCGATGAAAGAAGGAAGAGAAGAAAAACGGAAGGAAAGGAGAAGGAGGGGGAGAAGGAAGAAATTCCTCAGGGCCTCACTAATTTTTTAAAGTACTACTGCTTCTAATTCTTCACCCAGCAGCTTTCTGTTTCCCTGCATTCTGATCTAATTAATATGCCATAGTTTTCACTTATTTCTTTTAAATATTCTTGTAGGCAAAGAAAAAAAATGAAGTACTGTGTAACTCCTGCCTGGGTCAATGTACTTCCTTTCCTCTTTTGGGTGTTTCTTTTTCTAACTTCTTTGAAAATACCTGAGCTGGAATTAGTTCTTGGTGAGGTGTAAGATCTGTTCTAACATGCACTTTTCCATCATGGATATAATTGGCTTTGGCTTTTATAAAAATGTTACCCAGGGCCGGAGGGTTAGCTCAGTGGTTCCGGCGCCTGCCTCGCAAGCGTAAGGACCTGAGTTCGATCCCCGGTTACCACATATAATGCTGGGCGTGGTGGCTCACGCCTGTAATCCCAGCACTCAGGAGGCAGAGACAGGAGGATTGCTGAGTTCGCGGCGGCTTGCCTGGGCACCATGGTGAGCTCAGGGCCAGCCTGAACTACAAAGCGAGACCCTGTCTCCAAAAAGAAAAAAAAAAAAAAAAAATGTTACCCAAACTAGATGAGCCCTTCTTGGTATCTGCTGTGCATTTCAAAAAAGAAGTAATAAACTATATTTCTGCTATCATTTGTTTTTTACTTCAAATTATTTTTCTTTGATCCAAACAGAAGTAATCAAAAGTATTCTGATTTTAAATAAAAGCTGATATGGCATTGGACAACTAAATTATCTTTATTTTGTGTCCGTATTTATTCCAAGAGGAATTCTTACCTACTACATTAGGAAATCTGTTGAATTAATGTCTATAAATAAATGTTAAGTAGCATGGATATTTTTTAAGCCTCTTCAAGTTCACATGAAGACCACATTATGTATGCAGTATGTAAGCTATGAGTCATACTATCTTTCAGTTCCTTTCTGCTTTCAATAATGAGTGGGATATTTATTCAGGGCATTGCATGACAATAAGAGGGAATATCATTAGAGCATTTTAGCCAAATACCAGCAGACAAGGTGATCATGTTTTGTGGTTTCAAGATGAAGCCAACAGGTTTATTATCTGGTATGATTCCTCATGGCATGTCCAACCACTTAATTCACAGCAGCATGAAGGACCAATACAGGTCACATATTTTAGCTGACCTTGCCAATATGGTCTGTGAGACCCTATGCATTAAAATGGGGGGTGGTGGAGAAGAAAGGAAGAAAAGGCCCTGTCATTAAATAGCCATTTGAGGACTAAAAATTTCTCTTCAATGACAGAGGCTATGATTTCTAAAAAGAAGCTTAAGCATCAGAAATCATAAGTGAGAAACAACCTCCCACATGAATATTCTTTTGCCTTTCCAAAGTAAAAATTTACGTAACTTTGATAATGTTTTCAGAGTGACTATTTTTTAGTTCAGCTTCAACCACTACCTTGGCACAGAACTGAAATAGGATAGGTGTGGAAATGCACAGGAGGAGCAGAGTAAGGACTTTTCAAGTTGGACTATCACTCTAAATTGAAGATTGCATCTATCCTCCACTTAGAGGAAAGAAAATGTATCACCTTAGCCATCACACCAAACGGCATCCAGAATTACCTTGGAAGTTCATTAGTTTCACGAGTCATGAATGAGCTTATAGAGAGCAAATTGTATTAGATCTATAGATCTCTTTTAACAAAATAAATTGAAAATTCATGTGCATTTTCACCACAAGTAACTCCCTAGAATTTTGTCTTTATACTATGGAGTTATTTTACTGCAATATTTCTACAACCTTCATGTTTGAGTGTTCACATTAGTTTACAGTCATAGCTGCATGTGGCTGGCTCCTGGACACTCTTCCACCCAGTTCAGGGCTCCTTCCTCTGCGTGAATTCTCCTGGCAGGGCAGTGGCGGGACCTGTCGAGCTAGATTCTGCATCCAAAGGGTGCAAAGGTCCAAGGTGATTTCAACACATACAAGAAATAAGATCTTCAGAGCAGCTTATGATTGAGAGATGCTGATTAACCAAACCAAAAAATGTAAGTTTCTTTTTGGCTATCAGTTGCTGGTTGACTATGTGGATTTATTTTGTATATATTCAAATTTGTATTTAGAAAAGTACAATAAATCAGTTATTTTATCTAAAATGCATCGACAGTATTTAAAAAGTGGAGTACTTGAGCAAAATGGAAGAACTGGGTAAGAAGCCTCATCCGCTCAAGAGTGTGTAAGAGTCTTGGCACTCTTACACACTCCTACACTTGGAAACAGATGGAACAGAAATATTCTAGTTCCTCTATTTTCCAGGGCTGTGATCCTGCAGAAATAATAGACTATCACTGGTGGTCAACTTTATCATTCATAGTGTGGAGGTGGTGATATCGTCCAGTGCAGGGAATTCTTGAATGAATACATGAGCTATTGGTTTATCTTTGCACTCAGCTTAAAGTACGTGATTTTTAATCTCTACAGTTAGATTTTTAATCTCTACAGTTAGAAATGATAGCTTTATGTGGAAGGAGAAATATTTTTAAGATGAAATGTTAACAACAAATAAAATGCATTTGTCCTATGAGGAAACATATCGTCTCTGCTTGTTCATTCAATATTACAAATGCATTACAAATTCGGAATAATGACATGGGATTCCTGAAAACAATGTGAATCGATTTTTTACACCAAGTTTGTCTTCTCTTCCACCTCACACTCTGCAGTTGTCTTTAACGATATATTTTCCAAGGCTTGAACAAGGCAAAATAAGATACTAGAACATCAGTAGGATTATATTTTAATTGGAGCACATCATGGACTGAATTACATTGTCCACAGATCCAGTTTGAAGCTCCGAGTCCTAGCACTTCAGGGCAGGATGGTTAGATACAATAAATCACTTGACATTTGGTGGCTCAAGCAAGAGCCTTCCCACAGTTCTAGAGGTTAAAGTGTAAGCTAAGGTTGTAATGTGTTTGTGGTCTCTGAAGACTCTGTTTTGAC
>PVIC010015591.1:19628-35117 GCA_004025085.1 Thryonomys swinderianus
TTGTAAAGATGTTCTAGTGTCTTATTCCACTTTGTTCAAATGTGGACAGACATGGACACATCGTAAAAGACAACTGGGGAGTGTGTTGTGAAAGAGGAGATAAATTGGACACACAGGATTGATTGCTTTTGGGAGCCCATGTCATTATTCTGAACATGTAATGTATTTGTAATATTCTATTAAACAATTGAATTAATGTTAATTTCTTTCTCTCATTGCATGTAACTGTGATGAATACCAATGGCTTCAAAATTGTGAGGGGTGTATTTATACGATACAATCTCCTGGGGAAGCAATTTACTCATCATATTGGAAGTATTATGTCACACACCCCCATTGTTAATTTTGAAATAATTTATCATGATTAATGTTAGTGTAATGAAACAATGGAAATATTAGTCATATGTCATCTGTTATAAAATGTTGCTATTATCATTTAGAAATGTTATTACCATCTAGGACAATTACTTTTCTCACAATTTGAATAAATTGCTATATAATTTTTGAAAGTATATATCTATACATTAAATGGTTTGCATTTTACTTATGATCAGCACATGTGATTTTTCCACTTGTAGTAAATTTAATATAATGGTAGTTCTCCATGAGATATTCAAGGCAAGAGATAGTATGTATTGTTTAAATGTTAATGAATAGGTATTATTTATCATTTTAAAGACAGAGTAGCGGTATGCATGCTTGAGGAAATTCATCAGGTTGTCTACATTTTGTATCACCATTTACACTGTTCTTTCTTTCCAATTTCTGCTTTATAAGTTAGAAATTCTTGGTGGTAGACATATTTGATAATTCACGTTCTCCTCAAATTTGCCCATGTAATATATTTTGAAAAGGATATTACATATTCTAGTTAGTAAATCTGTTTTCTGTAGTATGTGCAGTATGCTACAGATCTGACCTGATCTATTTTATGTGAATATTAACATTAAAATATGCAAATGATTTATAGAAAGTAAAAAATGTTTCTCACTGTTGGAGAAAGAAGTTGCAAGTAATAAAAGAAGCACCATTGAATTACATTCTGAAGTATCAGTAAGAAACAAATATTTATTAATGTATCTATATATTTAATATGTACTCAGAAAAGTATCTTTATTATTAGAAATGTGATTATAGCCAGTGTTATATACACATTGGTTTTATATAAATAAGTATATTTTATATACAATATAAATGTATTTCTAAACTTACACCACAGAAAGACGTAGGACTAATGACATCTGGTAGCACTGGAAAATAAAGTCCAAATCTGAAGAACAATGGTTTAATCTTGAAGAGAATTATCAATATCTACAGTGGAAAATGTCAGAGAGAAAATTAAAATAAGATGCATGATTAAGTGGATTGAACAAGTACAGGTATAATATGGTCTTATTAGTAAAATAAAATTTCAAAACTTATTAATGGAATATTTTCTTTGTTTTTAAGTTCATTGTTCCTAGAAATGATCTCTTACTCTCCAGCTTTAAAAATGTCTTCATTCATGAAAGTACTTATATAGAAGATGGATTTAAAGTGTGTGGCTGTATTGTAAGAGCGACTGTGCACCCCACATGGTGGTTCGGGTATGTCTCACATATGACACGGCTGGCATCTGCAGGGAGGAGGTTACTGTGGTGGTTACTGGCCTTACTGAGTCAGGCTGGAAGCGTAGGAAGCCAGTGCTGTGCCCCTGGCTTTATGTACATAGTACCTGGTCCTATGTAACTGGAGCCTGTTAAGGGTATGCAACAGATAGAAGGCTTGGTACAGTTACACTCTGTGTACCTGTAAAAACCCGTAGCACATAGGGGTTTTGCACCTTTCTTTGCATCACCTGTAATTGTCTAATCAAATGTCCATAGTATTTTTATGTCACCACAGATGAGATGACATTTAACTATCAGTCAGATGCATAAGGAGAGGCTCCAAAATATTTATTAAACTGAATAGACTGTGCTTAAGTTTTATGTATTTATTGACTTTGTATCAGTTTTTTGGCATTTATATAGGTATTAATTTATGTCAGTACATGTTTCAATGCATAATCAATGCATGTATCTTGGGGAATTTGTACATATACATGTAACATTTTGATCATTTATTTATTCCCCGCCTCTTCCTTTCTTCCTGACTCACCTCTTCCTGAACGGTCTCCTCATTTCCAAAGTATATGACCACTTGATTTTGGTATCTTCTCTACACAGTGTACTCAAATTACCCCCAGATAGTTCTCACTTACAATTTATTTTTCCCCCTGAAATCTTAAATTAAATGAAAGCAAAGCTTAAGCTTTTCAGCATCAGAGTTATTTGCTTCAAGTCTGAATGACTTGTTGGAAGAAAATGAACAGGTACCTATTGGGCCTGCGTAAGAAGAAAATCTCTTAGAAATATAGTGCTACTTACCCAGAGCTGGTCCTGTTTCTTGGTACTTGTGTGGACAAGTGAATAGTTCTTAACATAGGAGTTCCATATATGTTCTTCGGAAATAGCCATTTCATTCTGATTTCTACCAGATAATCACCCACTTCCAAGGAGGCTGTTTTACTTGAAACACATCACTCGTCTGTCAATGCACAAAAATATTCACACAGAGCTTTATCACATGGCCATGGCAGGGAGTATTGCACTTGGGTCGATTGTTTAGCATGACACTAAACATAGTGCCAAAGGGAGAAGGAACCCAAATGCGTGGATAATCACACGTGTCCAAGAGGGCTAATAATTTCTTGGACTTACCATGGCTTGCAACTCTGCATATTCCTGCTTATCCAGTATTCTAGAGAATATGAATTTAAAAACGAGAGAGTGAAAGGAATTTCATGGTATTTTCACATTTAACTAACTGAAATTAAACTGGTACTTCTTGGTGAGATCCTCAAAATGTCTCTGGGGATCCACAATTGAGTGTAAAGTAAGAGTGCATTCTTCTGTATCAAAGGTGAATACATGTTTTTCAAAATATTCCTCATATCATAAGGACAAACTGAGCACTTTTCCAGTGTTTTATGACTGAGATGTTTCATTGTTTTTTCCATTAAATGAAGGCACCTGAACATGTTGTTGTTCTTGTTGTTTTAAAATTTCTTGTGCCACCATCTCCTGTGATAATTGTAGTTTGGAAGAAGAAGAAAACTGAAAATATTTTAAGGCAATTTGACTGTCAGGGATTAGGGTGACTCCAAGCAGTTATTAGTTAGTCACATTACAGTCATGCAATGTTGTTGTCTATATGTCTTCATATTTTTCCTACTTCTTCCTATGTATCTTAACCTCAAGTGACTCCCTAACTTGTGGATTACTTGAGATACACATGAGTGATATGGACGAAGAGCAAATTAAAAATGCTAAACAGACTAATTTAAAGTATAAAGGTTATAAAATTCATCACTTATTTAAATTTATAGAAAATGACTTGCAATCATTCTGATTATAATTAATATTAATTTTAATAATCTGTACAAATTTTTCTATAACCCTAAATCAAACCAGCAAATATCATGTCTGATGAGACAACTTCATTTTAACATTTAGGGTCTCAAGTACATTTTCTTAGATTTTTAAAATATAACTTTTATTAATGACCAAAAGAATCCGGAGATCTTATAATACAAAGTTACTTAGAATGTGTCTCCAGTGCTATCATTTTCTTTACAAAGTTTTGAAACTACTGTACAAAAGCTTCCTTATTTTAGTGTATCTTCACCAAGAGAATAGGTTACTTAACGAAATCAGGCAATTCTATGCCCTAGGCTCAAAGCTAACAGGCAATAAAGGTTATTAGCAATTTATTTGATAATATTAGAAAACTTTGGCAGCACTGAATAATATTTATTTTAGGAGTGAGGAAAATTCTAGATTGATTTTAATAGCTTGAGAGAGAAGAATGAGTATGGCAGATTACCAGAAAGGAAATGAAATTCTAGGACTGGATTAGGCCTCTTCTTCTTCTTCTTCTTTTTTTTTTTTTTTTTTTGAGACAGGGTCTCGCTTTGTAGTTCAGTCTGGCCCTGAGCCCACTAGGTAGCCAGGCAAACCTTGAATTCAGCAATCCTCCTGTCTCTGCCTTCCGAGTGCTGGGATTAAAGGTGTGAGCCATCACGGCCAGCACTGCATTATGTGGTACTGATTGCTGGTGGGCGTGAGTCACCACTATTGTGGTCTGTAGTTATTGGGGATCAAACTCGGTACCTTGTCATTGCTAGGCAGGTGCTGGAACCACTGAGTTAAATTCCCCAGCCCCACGCCTCATTTTCTTTATCTCATGAAATTTTCACTGTAACATTTTGTGGTTGTTCTTATCAATATTTATTTCATGAAAACTAAGAAGTAGCTACTCATAAAATATCAATGTTTGAGTGATCAAGATAATTTTTTTTTCAGATTTAGCATTGAAGTTTCGTTAAAAGAACTGGTTTTCATTCTTTCTCTTAGGAAAATATTTTTATGGCCTTACTGTTAGAGCAAGAAACATGACTTTTAGAATAAATGGACCCTGGAGCTCAAATCACACACACACACACACACACACACACACACACACATATGTTTTAGTAAAGAAAAGCAAGATTAAGTTACTATTACTTGTGCTCAAGAAAAGGAACCTGAAGAGGGAGGAGAAGGAAAAGACCTGGAGGAAACGAAGGAGAGTGAGGTGGGAGAGGAGGCGGAGGAGAGACGGGAGGATAAGGACAAGAAGGCCGCGGATATTAAAATAGAGCTGCAGTTCAACGGGCTAAGGAGCTGCCCATGATCCCCAAATCCAGCGACCTCCCTCAGAACACGGAGAAACCTTCAGGCCAAGAATTTCTTGATGCAAAGGAGCTAGCTAGCCTCATGTTGCGCAAATCTCCACTGAAAATGTGGTCAGGAAGATTTTGTTACTGTTGTTGAGCGTTTGGGTGTTTTCGTGAGGTCTGAACGCGGCTCTGGATTTCACACTGGAAGTTTCAGAACAGAGGACACATGTTAAAAACGAACAGCTTTGGGGCCAAGGTCTTTCAGCAGGTCATAGAGTTTCATTTTCTTGTCCTTTATCAGGATCTCAAGTGACAGACAAGCTCTTTTACATAATCACTTCTACTTGTTTTCTTTGTGGAGCATTAAAGAAATAAAATCATGTAGAAAAGCATGGCTTAGATAAGTTTCCTCTGAAATATTCCTGATGGATTTTAAAAACTCAGAATGAATTGTGAAAATTTAAATTTATTTTTAAAAGAAACAGATTTAGGCAGTTCCATTTATTTAAAATACATACTTCAACATTTCTAAATGTAAGCTTTGCTCCTTATTTCAAAAAATAAATAAAATAAATTCATATTTTGGGACATCTGTTTGGTTATAGGCACATATATGTTATGGGTCATAAACAGAGAACATTCTTTTAAGTAATCCAAACATAATTCCCATATAATTCTTTACAATTTGAATCCAACACAGGTCAGTTTATGATTGTGTCTCAACCCATGGCACATATATTCAAGATGATATGGTTTTGATTCTGGTGTGGTCACATATTATCTGAGTGGGCCGGAGCAAAATTCTTAAAAATTCTGAGTGTCACCGGGTGTGGTAGCTCATGCCTGTAATCCCAGCACTCGGGAGGCAGAGGCAGGAGGATTGCTGAGTTTGAGGTTTGCCTGGGCTACATAGGGAGCTCAGGGCCAGCCTGAACTACAAGCGAGACCCTGTCTCAAAAAAAAAAAAAAAATGGGTCAGAGTCGGGCACATGTTCAATAAATATCAGTGTTATTAGAAACAGAGTTAAAATTGTGTCCAGTTCAGTTAATACTATAACACTTTTTCAAATAGTAATATCAAAATTATGATTCTTCTTAAACTAGTGTTATTGCAATACTAAGCCAAAATAAAGAGAAAATCAAAGTAATTGTATATAGTTTTTAAAATATATACACTCAGAGTGTAATCTTGAAGTTCCTGTTGGAATGGTATGAATTAGTGCTATCATATCCTGGTGCTTTTTCCATTCTCCCCAGAAAGGGAGGGGAAGGTACTAAGTCTACATCATCCCAGAAGTTGGTGCAGGGTCAGGAGACAGAGTCTCATAAAGAGCAAGATTCTTACTGGAGAAAACATAGACTGATGTGAGTCGAAGCATTGTGCCCATTTTGAGAAAAGCCAGGTCTGTTTTTGTACAGAAATGCTTTGTGTGTCAGTACGCATCTAGAAAGACAAGATCATGGAATGAAGTCATTTGAATTAAACTTGATCTACATGCATAGGGGGTGACAGCTGCCCGTGGTGCAGTCAGTTGATTTGATTGACACCGGACCCTCATATTTTGCTTCACGCAATTGGAAACACATATTCATTCTCTCTGTCTGTCTCTGCCCCTCCACTCCTCTCTCCCAACAGCAGACTATAAGAGAACGGAGGATGACATAAACTGAAATAAATATCTACCCAAATTGTACACAAGCATCTTAGCTTCTCTTACTTCTCTTGACATCAGATAAACTTTCTTCCCATTCTGATTTTTTGTGTGTGTGGTCTTGTATTGGTATTTGTTAAAATTCCATTTAGCTCACACAAAAAAGTCTTGCAAATGATGTAATTGCTTCTCACTCTCTGAAAACTGAAGTGGGTGGAGTTTGTTTATCTCTGTTTTTCTGGTAAATCTGAATAAAGGAAGGATATTTCAGGTATGTGAGTCACACTTGTATTTTTATTGGCACTTACATTTTTACTTGTGTTGGCTCACCGCACACATGGGAAGTGAAGCATTATTTGTTTCCAGGTTGGTGCTAATGCACATGACTAATGCACTAATAAATATTGCAGACAAATCAATTGTACTTCCTAATAGTGGGGTGAACAGCAATAGCATTTTACAGAAGATCAGAGGAGACTGAGCACTGAGCCTGGAAGACAATGATTCTAAGCCTGACATTTCATTATTTGAGGGGATTTGTGCATCTCCTTTCATATACAGTTAATGTAATTTGAGGTTATAAATCTTTTTTTAGAGTCACACTCTATATTCTTAAAGTAACAGATTTCAGGTTGTGAATATAGCAGAAAACACTCACAGATTTCTGACCAGGAAACTAAACACTTGGAAAATTTCATTCTGTCTGGGAAAAAAATATAAATCCTATCTAATTTTCACTAGAATATACACTTTATGGGAGTACTGTTTGGCATATATTTGTTGCTAGCAAAATTTAAAAATCTATCTTACTCAGCTCATCGTTTCTGCATAGGAAGGCTGGAGGTGGACCGGGAAGAAAGGATAAACTGTAGAAATACTGGTGTGAGCCGTAAATGCTCTAAGATCGATCATCTCAGGCCTCTCCTTGCCCGGTAGTTTCTACATCTACTATCATTTTTAAATGCCTCAGTGCTCTGAGGTACCGATCTGATAAAGCACCCAAAAAAGAATGGGTTCGGTTCAGTTGTGTGTAGCAAAGACACACAGCAGTGGGATGTGCGGATCACCCGAGGAAAACTGCCCAGGTAGGGAGTGGCATTTGTCATCTCCGGAGTCACTGGAGAACCCAAAGCCACTGCCTGCTGAGACACTGTGCCATGAGGAGAAAGCTATGGACCTAAAGTCCACGTCTTCGCCTGGGGAGAAGGAGCCGCAGCAGAACCAGTGGGGCAGGTGCCACCGCGGGGGTTCAGCATCCCGGGGAAGGCATCGTGGGGTCTGCAGCCACACCGTGGCCTTGACCGCGTGCTGAGGGAGGTGCTGTATTGACTGGTGTCCTCAGAAAGACTGAGGTGTACTTCGCCAGGGCATTGAAAATATATTTTTTAAAAATGTTGAGCGTGGGGCTGGAGATTTAGCTCGGTGGTTCCAGCGTCTGCCTCGCAAGCATAAGGTCCTGGGTTCGATCCCCAGTAACCACATACAATGCTGGGCGTGGTGATTTACGCTCACCAGCAATCAATACCACATACCACAGTGCTAGGAGTGGTGGCTCACGACTGTCATCCCAGCACTCAGGAGGCAGAGACAGGAGGATTGCTGAGTTCGAGGCTTGCCTGGGCTACCTAGTGAGCTCAGGGCCAGCCTGAACTACAAAGCGAGATCCTGTCTCAAAAAAAAAAAAAAAAAAAAAAAATTAGCGTGCACTTCATGCGTTTTGTTTTTAGAATTATTCATTTATTGTGATTTCAAAATTCTCGATTAAATCAAATTTGAGAAGAAGACAAAAGCTTAGAAGAGTTGAGCTACACAAGTAGTCATGCGTTGTGGAACATTTTAGCAAACGACGACCGCAGGGGAGCGGGAGACCCCGCAGGACCATGATGGAGCTGAGAGTCTCTATCAGGTTGTAACCACAGGAAACCTATTACCTGAAAAAGACATTAAATGGCTACGCTACCAGCTTCTGTGTTCACCAGACTAGATATTTTGTCATTACTTAAGCTTCTATTCCTTCTGCACACACACAAAACCACTATACAGCAGAATGCTGTGTAATGCTGACTGAGGCCTTATTATATCTCATGTTTACAGCTTTTCTTGATTACATTAACAGGCTAAAGTAGGTGACTTCCTGGTATCATCTCAGCTTGTATAAGTGGAGCCTGTGATGTCCACACAGCAGGGAAATTGCTGAGCAGTGTATTTCTCAGGACATATAAATGTTGTTGAGCAACATAGAATTACATTTGTGTGCATGCACATGCATATGAAATGCTTAGGAGGTACCACCCTAATCAGACATCTAATCATCTAGCATATAATTATAAATGTTTATATTACATACAAATATATATTTGATAGACTTCTCTAGTAAATTATATATACAAGAAATATAAAATTATATATAGTGATAAATTTATGAATATGTGTATACATATAAATATTTAAGTCAAACTGTGAGCATGGTCTTTAGTTACATTGAAATTTGGCATTATACTATTGCAAAAATTTCCCAACATATTGATTTATCACAAAATTCATAGGTGTTTATTTTAGAGCTACTGGCATTTAGAAAATAACAATAATCCCAAAACTAATAATAAAGAAGTTCTGTTCTGAGTCCCAGGTGTAACTCAAAGAACGATCTGAAACATACTGTAGATAGGAAAACAAGGAGGATATAAACAGAGCTCTCCAGCCTTCTGCTTTAATCAATTTTCCTAGAGACATGGACGTGTGACGTAGTAGTCAAGGCCTTTCTAGTGGACTAATGCACCACTTTTTCTTTGTGTCTTGTCCTTTTTATAACTAAAATATTCCACAATATTTCAATGAAAATGTTCAGACAACATTTCTATGAGAGAGAGACAGACAGACAGAGAGACAGAAATAGACAGAGGACACAGAGTCTTCGGCATGTGTAGCTTTTCATAATGTGTTTCATTTTTGCTGAAAAATGTCCACTGTCACTCGCCATTAGAAAACCGGTGTCCACTGCCACGGCTGACCCAGTGTGATATCCAAAGTACTTATAATATGAGTGAATAAATGAATGAAGCATCTGTCTCTATGTGCTACAATAGTCCTCCGTACAGTGTAGTAATAACTAACCCTCAAATCTCAGTGACTTATAACAAAACATTATTTTTCCTGTATTCTACAAAGCTATCCAGGGTTGGGCTATTAATCCTTTTTATTCCTTGACAGGGTTTTTAAATTAAATTAATAGAAGAACTAGTGAAATTCATCGTGTAAAATTATTAACTGGCAAGAGGAAAAGATGACCGGTGTTAGCAATATTCTACCAGTGTTCCTCCTCAGTCAAGTCAAATGACATGATCAAAATCTGCCAGTCGATGAGGGAGAATAATACTTTTCAAAAATAAAGAGTATATTTGCCAGTGATGTAAAATGTCCTGTATTTGATCTAGTGAAACTGACAATATTTGACAAAACAAATCGAATCCACACTGACAACGTCTTGATCTTGCAAATGTTATAATTAGAAATATTTTAGGTTTCATGTAACTGCTCTCAACCGTTCAGTTAGAGGAGCTCAAGAGCTACACGCAGGGCCAGAGGGTTAGCTCAGTGGTTCCAGCACCTGCCTCGCAAGTGCAAGGCCCTGAGTTCGATCCCCGGTTACCACATATAATGCTGGGCATGGAGACACGCCCACCAACAATCAACACCCACATACCACAATGCCGGACGTGGTGGCTCATGCCTGTCATCCCAGCACTCGGGAGGCAGAGACAGGAGGATTGCTGAGTTCGCGGTGGCTTGCCTGGGCACCATAGTGAGCTCTGGGCCAGCCTGAACTACAAAGCAAGACCCTGTCTCAAAAAAAAAAAAAAAAAAAAGAGCTACATGCAGACCCTGAGATAAGGCGGCGAAATCATCTTCATAATCACTGGCTTTCAGTAAACTTAGGACCTAGGCTTTTTTATAGTACATGTTCACTTTTCATATTTTATGTAAAGCTATAGTAGTGGGAATGACAGAGCTTCAACACTTCTAGGCTTGAAAGAATTTGAGAGAAAAATCTAACCAACCTGAGATATTGAAAACACAGATATTCTGCTGATAACTTATTTGTTGTGGTTTCATAAAAGCTGTGGCTTAATACTCAACTCTTCCTAGTCACTAAAGTACCATTGCTAGTCTGGACATCTACACAGCTTCTGCGACTCTGACTTGTCTGTAAAACTTCTACAGTCTTTTCATAACTACACGTGGTAGGACATAAAACTTTAACCAACATCAACTGTTTAATTGTGCTGCATTTAGGAGTCATTTTGTTATAAAATAATGTCATTGGTAACAGTGATGTTAAGAGAATATCAATAACTTTTAAGAAGACTCTAATCCATCGGCATTTAACAATATTTTATGGTTCACCAAATGGAGCAGAATTCATTTATGATGATTCTTTTCCAGTTAAGGACAGCCCCCCCCCCACAATGCAGAGTTAAATGGCTAATATTCTGCAGTGATATGCTTCTTTACAGTCCCTAACTATCCTCACCTTTTGCGCAATGCCTTTTCCTCCTCTCCAAGCCCACTGAGGTCTCTTTTGCACAGCACTTAACTGTGCAAAGTGCTGATTTGGTTATTTAATAATGTGTACCGTCTAGAATTAGTCCCAGGGTAACTTATCTTCCACAAAAATTGTGTTTACTCTGCCCAACTTTAATCACACTAAGTGATTAAAATTAGCAATTGTACAAAGAGCTGCCACCACCACCTTTCTGCCTGCTATGAAAAATTTACTCTTGATATTCATTAATAAGTAACAAATCCTGTTGAGACTTACGTGAATTATTCTATCGTAAGAGAACGGAAATGTGTTCCAAGTGTAGGTGTACTATCTTGGGACGTCGCGTTAAGTAACATAACCACTGTCTTTACATTTATATTTGATATTGAAATTTTATTTGTACAAAAGCTTGGAAAAGTTGGTAACCTTTTTCTTTTGCAGATAAGAAATTTCCGTTTGTAAGCAGGACAGAATGACTTGCTTTGCTGGGTCAAGTTGCCAGCTGGTGTCAGCACACATTACCGTGCTGTAGTCACACTGGGTGACTGCAGCCTCACCGTGCGGCTTATCTTTTTTCCATCACGACTAGGTGCAAATTTGCCTTTGAGTCTGTGGCTCTTGCCCGGTGAGCCTGTTTAATCGTCCACTTGGAAGAGGATGGCTTTCCTAACATCGTTTTTCATCTCTAGCCTGAGTTCTGCGAAGGCCTTTGGATCCAACAATCTCCTGGTCACCCAGGTTGGCTTGTTTGCGGGTATCCCCTTGTGGATCGTGGAAGCCAACTTCAAGATCCTTGTGAGTGACCAGCTTCTTGCTTTTCAAAGCAAAACGTATCAACATATTAACATAGTTAATCTTTAATTGATCAAGAATATTAAATGATACAAACTCTCCTGTACTCAGACTGAATTGGATCAACAGCAGGATTTTCACAAAGAGTTGTAGCTACTTTTTCTAGTTGTATTTCATTTAATCCTCTTAGTCATTATCATCATCTGAATACACTGTTGAATCCTCAGTGTGGCAACATGGTAGAAACTGCTTCTCATTATGTTAGTCAGGATTCTCCAGAAAAAAATAGAAGCAATGAGAAATGTAAACATATTAGAACCAATGGGAAACATATGCATGCAATATATATATTATATATGAATACATATAACATATTTTATATAGTACATATATGCTTACATTTCCTATTGGAGATAAAATTATCAGGCTAAGAAGTCTAACATTTGCAGCTTATCTTGACAGGCTAAAGATCCAAAGCAAGGATGATGTCCCAATTCAAAGTTGAAGGTAGTCTAGAAGTCAAATTCCCTTTATTGCAGAGGACTTCAGTTTCTTTTGTCTTAATGCCTTCAGTTTAGGAGACAAGCCCCTCTACTATATAGAGTGTAGCCTGTTTTCTTCAGTGT
This sequence comes from Thryonomys swinderianus, assembly GCA_004025085.1. NCBI lineage: Eukaryota > Metazoa > Chordata > Mammalia > Rodentia > Thryonomyidae > Thryonomys > Thryonomys swinderianus. Next base: position 31,983 of record PVIC010015591.1, read on the forward strand.
ACTGATGCAAGCATTTCTGTCATCTAACAAAGCATCCTTACTGCAGTATTTGGACTGCTGTTCAAGCAGAATATGTAGATGCCATAGCCTCGCTCAGCTGACACAATAAACAGTGGTGATGGTCAATTCATTATGTCAACTTGACAAGTCTGGTTAAGAGAAACTCATCTAACTCAGATCAGCAGTTCCAGCAGTTCTAGGACATGGAAGATCCACAGCCGGGCAGCTCCAGCGCTGCATGGTGTGAAGTGGAAAGGAAGATGCTGCAGGTTCTCTTCTTTGGAGAAGCTCCAGGCTTTGCCTTCATCTTGGATGTCACCTCCTGGCTTCCACGTCATCTCTTGGCTTCCAGTGTAGACACTTCAATGCACGCCCATCATCTTCCTGATGGAGAGTCGGACAGGGCACCACGCTGAGACCCAGACCTTTGACTCCTTTGGCCTCCAGGGTGTAGATTCACCCTCTGCACTCTTCTCCTTCTGACTCTGGAGGTGCCATTGTAAGCGGATCGTGTAAATCTTGTTTTGTATCTGTTTCTTTATTAAACACTGACTCAGAACAGTCATGCATTGAATGCTTTCATACCCTAGTCTGTCCAAGTACTTTTGATTTTTTCTGTTCTCATTTGGTAACCTAGGAAGCACAGTGCTCCGCAGATCAAAGCAGACTAACGTGATTGATTGACTACATACAGAAACATTATTTTTTCTTCTCATTTCATATGGTATTCTGTATTATTCTAAGATAAATTTGATAAGTAAGTTCTATTCATTATGATGTGCCTGTTGAACTTAATGAGAATTATTCGCTGCCAAGACTACCCATGTCAAAGTGATTATAATCAGTTCCAAAGTTACATTTTGATTGCAATAAATAGATCAAATGTTCATTAATATTGAAGTCATACTATCTGAGGAAATCTACTGTTCTTTGTTCATTTACTTTTATTAGCATTTGAAAATTTTCAGGTAAGAGCTAATTTAAGTCAGATTCAGAAATACTGATTAGGTTAGAAAATAGGAAATCTGCATGTTGAAGGGAGAAACAGTGTCCAGACAAAGGAGCACTATGGCTTTCTAGGAAAATAACATCCCAAATCATTCACTCAATGAAATTATTTGACGAAAATTTTCCTCTCCCATTTCTCTGCCTAAATGCCTTAAATTTTGTTTTTTCTCAAAGTTCTTTTATTTGATGTCAAAGAATTAATCTATGTTGGTTAGCTTATATCTGTGGTTCTCTCATGCGCAAATAGTATTTAAATGTTTACTAGTTAATTTAAATTCAGCCTTGATGCCGGAGATTCGATCACTGACAAAACACTGGCCTAGCGCATATGAAGATCTTGATTCAATCCCCAGTTCTGCAAATAAGGAAATAAATAAAATTTAAATATGGCCCAAATTTAAATGCACTCAAATCTGTCCATAGGCTCCACTTTATAATAATCCATTTGGAAAGTTATCATAAATATGCTTAAAGAATCATAGCAAAGGACCAGAGGGTTAGCTCAGTGGTTCCGGCACCTGCCTCGCAAGCACAAGGTCCTGAGTTCGATCCCCGGTAACCACATACAATGCTGGGCGTGAAGACTCACGCCCACCAGCAATCAACCAGCAATCAGCACCACATTCCACAGTGCAGGGCGTGGTGGCTTGTGCCTGTAATCCCAGCACTCAGGAGGCAGAGACAGGAGGATTGCTGAGTTTGAGGCCTGCCTGGGCTACATAGGGAGCTCAGGACCAGCCTGAACTACAAAGTGAGACCCTGTCTCAAAAAAAAAAAAAAAAGAATCATAGCAAATAAGTCAGAGAAACATTTAGTTACTTTTCCTGTTACAGGAACAAAATCCCCAACACCCACATGCTAAAGAAGGAAAGATCGACTTCAGCTCACGGTTTGCAGAGCTGTGGTAGGCTGACCCCGAGGCAGCGCCATGTGGCAGAGGCTCACAGCAGAGGTGGACGGTACAGGCCGTGCAGGCAGGAAGCAGCATGGGATGCCCAGCTTTTCCTTTTGCTCCCATCTCCCCCATCCAGGCTCTAGGTCTTTTGGTTGGGTGTTATCTCCCCTCTCTCCAGTTCTCTTCTCAGGCACTGTATGAAGATGAGTCTCTGATCCCGTTTGATTCTGAGGCTGAGTGAGACACCTGATGATGGAGAAGCACAACACAAACGAAGGACCTGCCTCATGCCCAAAACACCTGACCTGCAACCTTAAATATTTCCTCTGAGTGTTCATTTCACACAGGAAAAAAAAAAAAACCACCACTCTATTTTACCACTGCTTTATAGTAAGAGATAAATTTATTACCTAAGTATGAAATACCCATGCAGTTCTATTCATCTTAATTCATGTGACCTTTAAATAGTGCAAAAACATACAGAGTTTATAAATTCAATGTATAAAAATGAAAATGGGCTTATAAACTTATTTAATGGTCAGGTTGTCACTTCTTTAGATTTATGTGGTTTTATCTGTGCTCTTTATATGTTCTTTTACAGCCAGAATAACAATAAATTTTACCCAAGATTATATTATTACAGCTTGTACATGTAAAATATTTTCTCTAAAATAAACCATCTAAGAAGATTTTTCCTGAAACAAAGGCAAGATAACCTAATAGTCATGGATGCTGACTACACAAATATTTGTTAAACCATACTCAATAACCATGATTTAAAAACAACTTAAGATACAGAATCATGACCATTGATTGATGAAAAACCATGTCCCCCTTTGGAGTTCAATGAAAAAATAGTCAGATGTAGCCAGAAAGAGGTGATAATCCTCTTATAATGATGAAATGGAAGCTCCTCCTTCCTTTCCTTCCTTTCCTTCCTTCCTTTCCTTCCTTCCTTCCTTCCTTCCTTCCTTCCCTCCCTCCCTTTCCTTCCTTCCTTCCCTCCCTCCCTTTCTTCCTTCCTTCCCTCCCTCCCTCCCTTTCCTTCCTTCCTTCCCTCCCTCCTTTCCTTCGTTCCTTCGTTCCTTCCGTCCTTCCTTCCCTTCTTTCCTTCCTTCCTTCCTTCCTTCCTTTCCTTCCTTCCTTTCCATCTTTCCTTCCTTCCTTCCCTCCTTCCTCCCTCCCTCCCTCCCTTCCCTTCCCTTCCTTCCTTCCTCCTGTCTCTCCCTCCG
>PVIC010015592.1:0-20783 GCA_004025085.1 Thryonomys swinderianus
CACATACTACCATGGCAGCTAATTTCATGTCTTTGTTGAGGGTTTGCTGAATATTGAACCCCGGGCTTTGTGGAAGCTTGAAAACACTCTGTGACCGAGTTGCACAGTGGCCCTGTGACCTGCTGTTCACTATGACAAGTGGCCTCTCTGGGCTGTCAGAGGAGGCAAGGAGTTGTACTCTGATATTGGTAGGATGGCTCATTGGAGCCAAGTCCACCTAGGGCTGTAGCCAAGGGTTCTGACAGTAGCTGAGGAAAAGCAGTGGACAGTACCAGGAGACTGGGGTATCTGTGGACTGTGGAGTTCATGATGAATTCACACAATGAAGGATTAATGTCTCTCGAAGTACTCAGTACTCTGTGGGGGGAAAAAACAGACTGAGTTTATAAAATATTCCTAGCACCAAGCATTCTCTGGCCGATACAGTCAAGCTATGGATAATGATTTTTTTTTTTTAGACAGGGTCTCACTTTGTAGTTCAGGCTGGCCCTGAGCTCACTATGTAGTCCAGGCAAGCCTCAAACTCAGCAGTCCTCCTGCCTCTGCCTCCTGAGGGCTGGGATTACAGGTGTGAGACACCATGCCCCGCAGTGTGGTATGTGGTATTGATTGCTGGTGGGCATGAATCACTGGGGGATCGAACTCAGGACCTTGCGCTTGCGAGGCAGGCAATGGAACCACTGAGCTAAATCTCTGGCCCAAGGATAATGATTTTTTTTTTTTAGAGCCACATTTGTTAAACCAAGCACTAGAAAGCAAAGGCAGGCAGAGTGCCCCAAGTTCGAAGCCAGCCTGGGCTACATAGTGAGGTCAAAGCCAGCCTGAACTGCATAGCAAGATCCTGTCTCACAAAAACAAAAACAAAAACAGAACAGGTTAACACATGCTTAGAAAGAGTCCTTCTCCTCTTTTGTCACTTTATCGGTTTGTTGTTGTTGTTGTTGAGAAAGGGTTTCATCATGTATTTTGTTTTGCTTTTGTTTTTTTTGTTTGTTTGTTTGAGACAAGGTCTTGCTATTGAGCCAGGCTGTCCTCAAACTCATGGCAATGCTGGAGTACTGGGATTATAGCTGTGCACTGTCACACCTGGTTTTTGTCTTTTTATTGAAAACCCCCTTAGAGTTCTATTTCCAGTAGGCAATGTCCAGGTTTGTGTGGAGAAGTTCTCTCTCGCCTCTCTTGTGTTCCAAAGAGCCCCAGGGACTCCTGTGCTGCTGAGGACTCAGTTCTTCGGCTCGCTCTCTTTTCCTTCTGCTCTATTCTCTCGCCAGGGACCCTGTCTGGGCAGGTTCACCGTCCCCATGAACAGACCTCCTTTTCATCATCCCCTCTGGGAGCTCGAGGCTGGCCCCCAGGTCACTGGTGAGGTCAACCTTCACGTCTCACTCAGCTGTACCTCTGTGCAGCAGATTTCACATGGAGAAGGGATATTTCTGATTCCAGTCCAAGGGTTTGTTTGCCCCTCACTGTGTTCCCACTGCCTTCCAGATGAGTAATTAAATCAAGGGAATAAAAAAAGAATCCATAAATTTGTTTATCCCAACTCATTTTGTACAGATGAACGTACATGTTTTTTAGACCCCTTCTCGAAAACCCTGCTGGGTTTTGATCGCGAGCTCACAAGGGCTAACACATCATCTCTACCAAGGTAAATGTGCCTATCTCCAGGCCCTTCTGTGTGTCCAGGAAGGGGCAGCACACCTAGAATCCCATCACTCTGGGGGGCTATGGCAGGAAGATCTTAGGTTCAAGTCAAGCCTAGGTAACTTAGTGAGAAGGTGTCTCAAAAATTAAAAAGAGAGGAAAGTATGTGCTGGGACTGTAACTTAGTCTGAAGACCTTGGTTCAGTCCTTAGAACCCTCCTTTAAAAAAGAATGATTAGGGCCGGAGGGTTAGCTCAGTGGTTCCGGCGCCTGCCTCGCAAGCGCAAGGACCTGAGTTTGATCCCCGGTAAGCACATATAATGCTGGGCGTGGAGACACGCCCACCAACAATCAACACCACATACCACAATGCTGGACGTGGTGGCTCACGCCTGTAATCCCAGCACTAGGGAGGCAGAGACAGGAGGATTGCTGAGTTCGCGGCAGCTTGTCTGGGCACCATAGTGAGCTCAGGGCCAGCCTGAACTACAAAGCGAGACCCTGTCTCAAAAAGCAAAAAAAAAAAAAAAAAGAAGAATGATTAGGGCCAGAGAATTAGTTCAGTGTTTCTGGCACCTGCCTAGCAAGTGCAAGGTCCCTGGTTCAATCCCTGGTAATCACATACAACAATACCAGCCGTGGTGACTCACACCCCCAGCAGTCAGTACCACATAACACAATGCCAAGTGTGGTGGCTCATGCCTATAATCCCAGCACATGGGAGGCAGAGGCAGGAGGACTGCTGAGTTTGAGGCTTGCCTGGGCTACATGGTAAGCTCAGGGCCAGCCTGAACTGCAAAGCGAGACCTTGTGTCAAAAAAAAAAAAATTTTTTTTAAAGAAGGGTCTGAGACATAGCTCATTGCCAAGGGCCTGGGTTGACCCCCAGGCCAGCCTTCAACTTGACAAGACCTTGTCTTGATATATATATATATATAAACAGGGGGGCTAGGGAGCCCCTGAGCTCAATTCCAATTATTTCAAAAAGGAGAAAGGAGAGGGTGAGGAAAGAATCTAAAACTTCCTCTCCTGTCCCAGATGTGTGAGAGGATTCCTGAGGAGAGGATGAAGTTTAGAGACAGCCAGGGAGGCCCAGCTCCCTCAAGCCTCTGGACCGCCTCCTGCCCCCCCAACTCCAGAGGCCCTGGGGCCAGCCAAGTGCAGTGTGCAGGTAACAGCAGGAATCTGAGAGCCCAGCCTCTGGCCTCCCTTCACACCTGCTCCTTCTGCTCTCCCTTTAGGCAAAAGGAGAAATTCCTCACCTAGGCTACAGGAACATTACTAAAGAAAAAGATTACAGAAAGGAGAGTCACTATGATAATTTGGGATAATACCAGAAAGGTCTATGAGCTGACTTGAACAGAAGAAACTTGAAGCCAGCACTGGGGAAGATGAGGGGAAGGATCACCATGAGTTCAAGACCAGTGTGGGTTGCATTGTGAGTTCAAGACCAGCTTGAACTATTTAGAGATCTTTACTGTCAAAAGAAAAATAAAGAGAAAGAGACTTGAAGATGGGGTCGATATAAAAAAGAAGTACATGAGATCATAACCACACCTGGACAGAAATCACAGCACTAGGTACAGACCCCAATTGAAGGAAGCACTGAAAGTAGAAGGTACTGAGGTGACCATCCTAGTCACACTGAGAGAGTGAGCCAGGTGTAGTAGTGCACACCTACAATCCTAGCATTTGGGAGGCTGAGGTGGGATTGCTACATGTTCAAATCCAGCCTAGACTTCACAGCAAGACCCTGTTCTCAGAAAAGAAAAAAAAAAAAAAGAAAGGAAAAGAAACACTGATAGAGTGAATGAGTCTATTGCCATACACAAATCCGTGTATATGTATGTATGCACAGGTGGTACTAGGGATCAAACGCAGGCCCTTGTGCTTGCAAGGTAGGCACAGTACCACTAAACTAAATCCCAGACTCAAGCCCATGTGTGTTACTACACATACAGAAAAAACTGAAGAGTGGGTGGTGAAACAGAAGACCTTTCCTGAGCTCCAGGTCCACAAGTCCAGTTAGAAGTCTCCAAATTCTCTAGCATTGTGGGAGGCTGAGGCAGAACGATTACAAATTCAAATCCAGGGTTGGGAATTTACCTCAGTAGTTCTGTCTCCTGCCTCGAAAGCAAAAAAATCCTGAGTTCAATCCCCAGTACCAAAATAAACAAAACAAATTCAAGTCCAACCTAGGTAATTTAGCAAGACCCTGCCTCAAAATAAAAAAGCAGTGGGGATGCAGCTCAGTGTGAAGGCTAAGAATTTGATTATCAGCATTACAAAATAAAACAAAAACAATGTGAAAGAAAATTTCAAAAATAAGCAATTACTCAACAAAGCACAACAATTCCTCAATTTTTTTTTTTTTTAGTTTTATGAGGCAGGGTCTCACTTTGTGGTTCAGGCTGGGCCTGAAACTCACTATGCAGCCCAAACTAGCCTCAAACCCACAGCAATCTTCCTGCCTCTACCTCCCAAATGTTGGGATTACAGGCATGAGCCACCATGCCCAGCAATAATTCCTCAGTTTTAAATTGAGCACATGTGCTCGCTTCGGCAGCACATATACTAAAATATTAAATTGAGCACAATTCTGTGTCATGTATTAAAATGTGGTGCCAACCAACCAGTCCTATCTGGATGTGAACTACTCATGTGCTCAGCGTTTCCATGCTGCCTATGCTGCAACACCTGACAGTCACTTAGTAATCAGCTCCCTTAGTTAATCAGATTAACTGTCTGCATTTGTGCCCCTAACTCTTAGTTTACTTGTAAATTGTCCTACTGCGCAAGAACAATGGTGCTGCAGTTAAACTATGGCTAAGAGAAGGTGTAGAACGTTTCCTCGAAGAGCAAAGTCCCAAGGACAAGAGAACTAAGCTGCACACCTTCTGTTACAGTGTAGTGTTACAATGTTCCACCTATTACCAAAGCTATCAATTTCTGACTACTCCTAATGTATAGAGTAAACTCTCCTTTGCTGGGGAGTTGCTCACCTTGGGATCTAACTCCAGCCCTGAATCCTGCCCCTACCCACGCTCCAAAAAAGCTATAAAGACCCCTTTATCATAGGTAGTATCTATGTACAGAGAAAATAGTATGCACAGTCCAGTAAGGTCAGGTGTCTATTGGGGGGCTTGGTACATATCCACCCAGGATAAGGGAAGAGACTGTGTAGGGAATTAATTAATTAATTAATTAATTTTATTTATTTAGAGATCGGAGCTCAGTACGTGCTTCAACCTAGCCTTGAACTCAATGTGTAGCCCAAACTGGCCTCTAACTGATAACAATCCTTCTTCCTCCATCTCCCAAATGCTGGGATTATGAACTCACCACAACCAGCTAGATAAACTTTATTTTCCAGTACTGGGGATTGAATTTGGGCCCTTGTGTGTCCAAGGTTGGCATGGTACCACTTGAGCTAAATCCCCAGCCCCTAGATAAATATTTTTAAGTGAAAATTATAAAAGCAATGGATGCAGAGCCAGGGATTTAGCTCAGTGGTTCCAGCATCTGCCTGGCAAGTGCAAGGTCCCAAATTCGATCCCCAGTACCACATACCACAATGCCAGGTGTGGCGGCTCACTCCTGTAATCCCAGCACTCAAGAGGCAGAGATAGGAGGATTGCTATGAGTTCGAGGCTAACCTGGGCTATCTAGTGAGCTCAGGGCCAGCATGAACTATAAAGTGAGAGCCTGTCTCAAAAAAAATAAATCACTAGAGCAATGGATGCAGTAGGTGCTGGATGACTTTCTTGCCCCTTCTACCCTGGTATCAATGAGGGCAGGCCCTTTCCCTGCATGAAACACAGACTCACCTTCTACTGTCTGTCCTGCAGGGCCGGCTCCCTGTAGCCTCCCACCCCCATGGCACATGGGAATGACATGGGTGAGCAGAGGTTTAGACAGCTGGCCTGGGAAATGCAGGACCTGAGGACCTGGGGTCAAGCTCTCAGTCCCTGAAGCAGAGGTCTTCTTTGTAGCCTCTTTCTCTTCAAGATAACCTGAGCTCTGTGGTCTTTCCCTACCACAGACTCTTGAACAGACTTCTCTTTTGAGTCTTTTAGTTCTGAGAAGACATTGCCTGCTTCTGGGCTTCCTTCTTTTTTTAAATATTTATTTACTATGGGTCTTTTTTTTTTTTAAATAACATCTTTATGTACCTCAGAGTGGCCTTGAATTTGTTGCAATCCTCCTGCCTCAGCCTTCCAAGTGCGACATCTCTTGGCATGTGACATCACCCAGGGTTAGGGCTTCCTGCTCTTGCTGACATTAGGAGCCAGACAAGTGTAACCCTGATGATGACTCCGGTATACCAGGCACACAGAGGTGACAGGCAGTGTGACAGGGTGACAGGCAGTGTCCCTTCAGCTTCATTTTTCAAGCAGGCTGATGGAGGCAGAAGGGAAGAGAAGGTTTTGTGAGAGATACAGAGCCACTTCCTTCTGATGCTGGAATTTAGCAAGTATCCTCCCAGTGGGATGGGTCGGGGTTTATAATCTCTACACTCTTGGAGGCTGAGGCAGGAGAATGGCAAATTCAAGCCCTGTGAGGGTGACTTAACAAGTCCTTATTTTAAATTTAAAAAGAGGAAAAAGGGGAGCTGAGGATGTAGCTCAGTGAAATAGAGCCTGAGTTCAGTCCTTAGTACAAAGAAAGAAAAGCAAAGGTGATAGGAATCATTTCAGAGCTTTTGGGAAAACTTTAATGCCAATATGACCAACAAATCTCTTCTCAAAACCAAAACCATATTGGCTTAGGACCCATTCATACAGCCTCAATTTATTTTATTTATTTATTCTTTAATAATGAACATTTTGTATTTTGTATTTTTTTTTTTTTTGTGGTACTGGGGATTGAACTCGGGCTTTTGTGCATCCAACATTGATGCACTACCACTTGAGCTAAATCCCCAGCCCTATTTATTTATTCCTGAGGAATGGTCTCACTGTGTAGTCCGGGCTGCCCTTGAAGTCATTATACAACCCAGAGTAGCTTCAACCTTGAGGCAGTCTTATTACCTCAGTCTCCAGAGGGCCTCATTTTAATATAGTTACATTTTCTGAGGCTCTGTCTTCAACCATAGTTATGTTCTATGTATTGTGTGTTAGGACTTCAACCTATGAATATTGGGGGAGTACAATTTAGTCTGTAGCAGTGGGCTGAGAAATCACCCTTGTAACCTAAACCAGTCCAATTATAATTTTTCTGTTACTTGTGGTTAAGAACGTCCTGCTTCAGGGGGCAGAACGGAAGGAAAGAAATAAAGAATTGAGATATTTTATGAACATGTATCAATTCCCCATGATGAATATAATTATTATGTACGCAAATATATCCTAATAAAAATTTAAACTGGGTGTGGTGGTGCACACCTATGATCCCAGCACTCAGGAGGCTGAGGCAGGAGCATGTCATGAGTTTGAGGACAGTTTGGACTACATAGTGGAACGCTGCCCTCCCCCCGCAATTTTTTTTTTTTTTTTTAAGACAGGGTCTCACTTTGCAGTTCAGGCTGGCCCTGAGCTCACTATGTAGCCCAGGCAAGTCTCGAACTCAGCAATCCTCCTGTCTCTGCCTCCCAAGTGCTGGGACCCCCCCCAAAAATTTTAAAGCAAACAAAATCATCCTACTTCAGTCCAGCATGGTGGTGCACATCTGTCATCCTAACATTCTGAGAGGCTGAGGCAGGAGGATTGCAAGTTTGAGCCCAGCCTGGACAATTTAGTGACTTAGCAAGAACCTGTCTCAAATAAAAAACTAAAAAAGGCGCCAGGGATGTAGCTCAGTATGAAAGTTCTGGATTAATCCTCAGTACCAAAAAGCAAAACTGAACAATTTGATTGAGTTCTTTTCTGAAGTGATTTGATTCACTAATTTACTCATTTCTTGACTGTGTCTCTCTCCAGAATATGAGCCCTGTGAGGGGGACACCAGCCTGTCAGACAAATGTCTCACCAAGAACAGATGTTTCCTGCATGAACAAGGCCAGGACACCTCCTGGACCTTGTTCCTCTTGCTAACACTCCCATAGTTCATACTCAAAAGGCAGAATCTAATAAGTGAGAATCCTAACCCTTGGGCCAGCAGGAGGTCAGCCCTCCTCCCTCGAACTCTGGGAGGGCCCACAATTCCCACAGAAACTCTTATGGAGAGGCCAAAATTATGTTGGCTCCAATCTGGGCCTCTGGAGTTTCCAGTTTCAATCAAAACAAGGAAATGAGAATCAAAGAGACCATGGCTGCTGAGGGCACTGACTCTGAGTTCCGCATGAATCAGAATCACCTGGAACCTCATTAACAAAAATCCAGAAGCCTGGCTCCACCCCGCACATTTAGAATTAATGGGTTTAGAGTGTGGCCCAGGCAGCTGTGTTTTCAACAAGCTGGACAGGTGGTTTTGGAGACCACTCGTGTCTTGTGGACAACACAGTAGGGCTGGAGAAGGAGTCTGAGTTGAGGAAGGCCAGGGAGAGAAGGAGTAAGCTGTTGGATCCTGGGTTGAGCTGGGCATGTGATGCATGTCTGTGATCTCAGCACTGGGGAGGCTGAGGCAGGAGGATCACTGCTGCAGCCAGTCTGGAGGCTACAGAGTGAGTTCAAGGGCAGTCTGAAGGACACAGTGAGACCCTGTCTCAAAAAAATAAAAAATTAAATTAAATTAAAAACTCCTGAGGCAACAAGAGGCCTTGGCTGGCCCTTGAGGGCCTGAAGGCTTGGGCGTACTGTACCTTTCTTCTTTCTTAGAGACACAAGTAGGCGGCTAAAGTGCTGCTAGGACAGATCATGCATGAAATCACCTCAGGCTGAGGTCTCCCCACCTCAGGGAGCTGGACATTGGCTTTGCTGGGACCTGTGCTGGCCTTTGGGTCAGCTCTGAAGAGGACACAGGCGTGGCCCGAGTTGCCAGGGGTTCTTCTAGTGGCCCAGGAGCGTTGGGCACTGGAGCGAGCCCAGACTCTCAGGGTGTCTGAAACAGAGGCAAGCAGGGAGCAGCCAGTGGCTACAGAGCACCTCGGAGGAGGTGTAGCTGCCCTCCGCTTCACAAGGCCCCTGGTGGCTCCTCCAAGCTCAGTAGCTCTCACGTGACGCTGAACAAAGCTACCCTGGCGGGCAGCTGCCCTAGCCACCAGGAGGTTCTTCTATTTTAGATCCTGAGCGTGTGGCCCCACGGAACAGCTGAAGCCAGTGCTTAAATTAGAGGCCTGTGCTTCCTCGCCCACCTGGCAGACAGCACAGTCCTCTCACTCCCCAGGGGGTGGGAGGACCCAGTCACAGTGACCGGCCCCACAAGGAGGACTTGGGCAAAGGGCAAATGTCTGCTTTTACTTTTTCTGGTTTCTTTTTCTGTGTGAGAGTCTTGCTGTGTGGTCCAGGCTGGCCTTGAACTAAGTATGTAACCCAGGCTGGTCTCAAACTGTTAGGAATCCTTCTGCCTCCGCCTCCTGAGTATTGGAATTACAAGCATTCATCACCATTCCCAGCTTTCTGATCTTTTTTAAAAATAGTTTCACTAGTACATGTTTACAGTACATAATGATTACATTCATCAAGTGGAGTTGGTACGTACACATCTTTTTTTTAATCCCCTTCTCTTTTCTCCTTCCTCCCTCCATCTTTTTTTTTTTTTTGAGACAAGGTCTTGCTTTGTAGTTCAGTTTGGCCCTGAGCTCACTATGTAGCCCAGGCAAGCCTCGAACTCAGCAATCCTCCTGTCTTTGCCTCCGGAGTGTTGAGATGACAGGTGTGAGCCACCACGCCCGGCACTGTGCTTTGTGGTATTGATTGATGGTGGGCGTGAAGTCACCACGCCCAGCATTGTATGTGGTTACCGGGATTGAACTCAGGTCCTTGCGCTTGTGAGGCAGGCGCTGGAACCACTGAGCTAAATCTCTGGCCTCTCCCTCCATCCATCCATCTTTTAGTCTTCCTCCCTTTTGCAAAAGATCTTTCTCCCTATTTCCTATTATCTGTCTTTTATTTTGGTCCTTATTTATATTTTGTGTTTCTCAGAGAGAAATCCTGTGATAGTTAAGCCTCACTTAATATTATGTTCTCATTGTACATCCATTTTTTTTGTTTTTTGTTTTTTGTTTTTTGAGACAGGGTCTCGCTTTGTAGCTCAGGCTGGCTCTGAGCTCACTATGTAGTCCAGGCAAGCCTGGAACTCAGCAATCCTCCTGTCTCTGCCTCCCGAGTACTGGGATTACAGGCGTGCGCCACCACGCCCGGCACTATGGTATGTGGTATTGATGGCTGGTGGGCATGAGTCTCCATGCCCAGCATTGTATGTGGTTACCGGGATCGAACTCAGGACCTTGCGCTTGCGAGGCAGGCGCCGGAACCACTGAGCTAACCCTCCGGCCCCATCCATTTTTTTTTAATTAAAAAAAATTTTTTTTTCTTGAGACAGGGTCTCACTTTGCAGTTCAGGCTGGCCCTGAGCTCACTATGTAGCCCAGGCAAGCCTCGAACTCAGCAATCCTCCTGCCTCTGCCTCCCGACATTTTTTTTTTTTTTTACAAATGACTCCCTCATGTGTAGACATTACACTTTATCCATTTATCTGTTGATGGACATATCTCAAACAAAACAAAAGAAAACAAAAATTACCTCCATGGTCCCTGATCCTAGAAAAAGCTGGAAAATTATTTATTCACTTACATGTGCCCCAGGGCTTGACTTCAGAGAGTGGTTTCAAGAGTACTGCTCAGGATGTAATTCTGTGGTATCATTGCTGGCTGATTAGTGCAAAGTCCTGAGTTTGAGCCCTGGTACTGCAAAAACAAAAATGTGTAAAGCCAAACTGGGTCTGGGAGTGGCCACAGTTCATGAGATACAGAACTGGCATCTGAATCCAGATCCTGTCCCAGAAGCCAGCCATCACACTCAGCTCCGTGGGCACACTAGCCTCTGAGCCACTGGCTGATCCCTGCTTGCCTCTGTTTCAGACACCCTGAACACATTCAGGGGCTGGGGATTTAGCTCAAGGTTGGTACTGCACCAACCTTGGAAGCACAAGGGCCCACATTCGACCCCTGGTACTGCAAAAAAAAAAAAAAAAAAAAAAGTGAACACATTCAGCCAGATGTGTGAATATGCCTCCTGGAATTTAATTTTTACGAGCCATTCTCCCTGCAGTGGGTTCCCTGCCGACCTGCTGACAGGATTGGGATTTGGGGTCTGTGTGGTCCAGCATGATCTAAGGTGACTCCCAAATGACGGTAGCCTGGTCCCTTTGACACCTGTCAAGTTCTAACAGAGACAACACAGTGGTGTGAGAGATTGTCAGAAACTGACAACAAATGGGCACGGTGGTGCACAGCTTGTAATCCCGGCGTTCTGAGGGGCTGAGGCAGGAGGATCCCAAATTCAACCCCAGCCTGGGCAATTTAGTGACTCAGCAAAACAAAACCAGAGCCAGCAACTCAGTGTGTCAGGTATTATTCAAAACATGAAGCACTGTTTTCCAGGTGTGGGACAGTTAAATTGTGGTGAAATATACATGCACTCTGTGTGTCCAGTGAACCATACAGTGTGTACAGTAATTCAGTGTCATTAAAGACATTCCCAACATGTGCACTAGCATCATTACCCTTTTTAGAGCCTCGTCATCCCAAACAGAAACTCTGCCCCTTTGACCGATGTCTCCACCCCTTCCCCAGGCCCTGGACATCTATTCCATTTCATGTCTCTGTGTGTCTTCCCATTCTGGTGCCTCAGGATGAATGAACTCATCTAGTATTTGTCCTTTTGAGTTCGGCTGCTTTTGCTATATGTTAAATCTATTTGCTATGCAATTTTAAAAGAAAATATCACTTAATCATGTTAAATATAACAATATGCTAAAATTTAAGTCTGTGATTTCAAAAGTTATCGAAGAAACTAGACACGATTCCACACATTTGTTATCTCAGCTGCTCAGGAGGTAGAGACAGGAGACTGTCAGTTTAAAACCAATTTGGAGCCAGGCTCGGCAGTTCATGCCTGTAACCCCAGCACCAGCGAGGCAGAGGCAGGAGGATTGCCGAGAGTTTGAGGCCATTTGGGCTACATAGTGAGACTCTCTCTCAAAAAATAAAAAATAAAACAAAATCAGCTTGGAAAACTTACCCTCCATCAAAACTAATGTTACTATTTATGTATTTTGGTTTCTGGAGATAAGGTCTTGCTGTGTCATCCAGGCCGGCGTCAAACTGTTACCAAACCCAGGGCACATACTCACTGTGTGCATTGTCCTCTCCATGCCTGGGCTCCAGTGTCTCCTTTCCGGTCCTCAGTTAGTTTCTTCTTCCACTTCCTACTCTTGTTTGTACACTTTTCCTTATTTCCTTATTTATTTTTCTTTTATTGAGTTTATTGTTACATTATAGATGTACATTATGATTGCATTTATCATTGAAAATTTGTACCTGTACGTAATGTACTTGATTCTCATTTTTTCCCACTCTCCTGCCCTCTCTTCAACCCCTGCCCCTTCTTATTTATTTATTTATTTACTTAGAGACAGGGTCTCACTTTGTAGTTCAGGCTGACCCTGAGCTCACTATGTAACCCAGGCAAGCCTTGAACTCAGCAATCATCCTGCCTCTGCCTCCCAAGGGCTGGGATTACATACGAGAGCCACCAAGCCCAGCACTGCGGTATGTGGTGCTGATTACTGGTGGGCATGTGTCACCATGCCCAGTATCGTTGTATGTGGTTACTGAGGATTGAACCAGGAACCTTGCACTTTCTAGGCAGGTGCTGGAATCACTGAACTAAATCTCCAGACCTCTTATATACTTTTTTTTTTTTTTTTTGAGACAGGGTTTCGCTTTTAGTTCAGACTGGCCCTGAGCTCACTATGTAGCCCAGGCAAGCCTTGAATTCAGCAATCCTCCCGTCTCTGCCTCCCGAGTGCTGGGATTGCAGGCATGAGCCACCACACCTGGCATTGGTATTGTGGTATGTGGTATTGATTGCTGGTGGACATGAGTCACCATGCCCAGCAATGTATGTGGTTACCAGGGATTGAACTCAGGATCTTGCGCTTGCGAGGCAGGTGCTGGAACCACTGAGCTAAATCTCCAGCCCTCTTACTTTTTTTTTTTTTTTTTTTTGAGACAGGGTCTCGCTTTGTAGTTCAGGCTGGCTCTGGGCTCACTATGTAGTGCAGGCAAGCTTTGAACACAGCAATCCTCCTGTCTCTGCCTCCCGAGTGTTGGGACTACAGGTGTGAGCCACCACGCCCGGCCCTCTTACTTTTTTGAGACAGGGTCTTGGTGTGTATTTCAGGATGGCTTTGAACTCATTATGTAAGCCAGGCTCGTTTCAAATTCACAGTGATCCTCCTGCTTCAGCTTCCCAAGAAATGAGATTTTAGATGTGTGCCCCACTTGCAAGGTGTTGTTTAAAAATGACATTTTGCCCAGCTACTCTCTTTCTAGGTATCTTCCCCAAGGAGTTAGTCACCATATTACAGTGATACATACATATCCATGTTTATAGGGACACAACTCATAATAGCTAAATCTTGGAAAAAGCCTATGTGTCCATCACTGAATGGATGGGTAAAGGAAATGTATTTATGAAGTACTACCCTACCATAAAGGATGAACTTGAGGCATTTGTAGGAAAATGGATGCACCTTGAGAATATAATATTAATTGTAATAAATCAGATGGGCCAGGAATTTAGCTCAGTGTAAGGTCCTGAGTTTGATCCCTATACCATATACCACAATGCTAGGCGTGGTGACTCATACCTGTAATCCCAGCATCGATAACCACATACCACGGTGGTGGGCATGGTGGCTCATGCCTGTAATCCCAGCATTCAAAAGGCAGAGGCAAGAGGATTGCTGAGTTCAAGGTTTGCCTGGGCTACATAGTGAGCTCAGGGCCAGCCTGAACTACAAAGCGATACCCTGTCTCAAAAAAAAAAAAAGAAAGAAAGAAAATCAGACACACAAGTTTAAATATCACATAATTTATCTTATGGTAGAAGCTTAAATACATACATATATATATAAATTTGTTAAATTAGAAGATAGATAAACAGGAAGTAGGGAGATCTTCAAGTGGACAAGAGATGGAAAGAGGGGAAGGAGGGCTGGGAAAGGGATGGGGAGAAAAGAAAGTGTAATCAAGGCAGGGATGACTTGCAATGCTGAATGCTAAAGCAGGAGTCAAAGAGAAGGAGGACTAAGAAAAGACTTGAATATTCCTACAAATAAGTTTTCTGTGGAGTGTGGTGGCGCATGCCTATAAGCTCAGCACTTGGGAGGGTAAGGCAGGAGGCCAGCCTGTACTACATAGTCAAGTCCTGTATCAAAAAAAAAGAAAAAGGTTGTGAGAATAATTTTCAAGAGAGTGCTCCAATGGAAATGAATGTTAGGTTTAAAAAGTCAGAAAACATTACTTGGGTGACAGTAAGACTTAAGAAGAGAAAGGACAGGGCCCTGATATTTAGCTTGAAAGGTACCACGCCTACCTTGGAAGCACAAGAGCCTGAGTTAGATTCCTGGTACCCCAACCCAAAAGAGAAGGGGCAACTAAGTTAAATGATTTGAAAAGTCACATACTTTACAATCTTGACTTTAGGTACTAACGCTGCAATAAATAATGAAAGATCCTTGAAATACATAAATAACTAAAGGGTGACAAGTGGCCAGGCCACCTGACTGACCTCTGCTTCCTCCTTCCCACATGAGGCCATTTTGAAGGTCAGAGTGGGGAGGTTAGGGACTGGCAGGTTGACCAGAAGGCCAGTCACTATGACACTGAGGTCATGTTTTAGGCAGGGAGGCCAGAGGGGGGTCTTCCTCTACTTCCTGCCTCTCCCTACCCTCAGGGAATATCTGACTTCTTCCTGACCAGCCAGCCAGCAAGTGCGGGCGGTGGGAGAGGGGAGGCCAGCATCACCACAGCGAAGTTCAGTCAGGCCTCACACAGGTTCCCTCTCAGTGTCCCCTCGCCTTTGAGTCAGTATTGAGTTTTATGGGGGCTCTCTGGCTCTGTTTCTTGGAGGATGAGGACGAAGAGGAGGAGGAGGAGGAGGAGGAGGAAAGAGCTCATTCCTTAGTCCATGGTGTCACTCATTGCCTGAAAACATGACTTCTTGCTAGGGGAGTGGTGGTGTGTGCCTATTTTTTTTTTTTTTTTGTGGTACCTGGGATTGAACTCGTGCCCTTGTGTGTCCAAGGTTTTCATGGTACCACTTGTGCTAAATCCCCAGCCCTGTGTGCCTGTTTTTATGGGAAGGCTGAAGCGGGAGGATCACTGTGAGTTTGAGGCCAGTTGGACTACATAGCAAGTCCTTGTTTTTGAAAGAACCAAGAAATAAAATAAGACATATCATGACTTCCTGTTTCTCCTGCCTCTCCCACAGGGTCCCCACTTGGCCTTAGTTTTCCTCCATCAGCTGGGGTATAGACAGGTACTCCATGGAAATCCCCTCAGCATACAAACATCTTTCTCCAAGGTCCAAACTGGTGCCTTCATCTTTTTTTCTGTCATATCCTTCTTGCTTCCCTTGTCCAGAAGGAGCTTGAAACTTGTTTATTTTGTTTTGTCTTTCAATACTGGGGCTTGAACCCAGGGCTTTCACACTAAGGTACTTTCCTAGCACTTTGTTCCTTTTTTTTTTTTTTTGAGACAGGGTCTCGCTTTTGTAGTTCAGGCTGACCCTGAGCTCACTGTGTAGCCCAGGCAAGCCTCCAACTCAGCAATCCTCCTGTCTCTGCCTCCCGAGTGCTGGGATTACAGGCACGAACCACCACTCCCGGCACTGTGGAATGTGGTGCTGATTGCTGGTTGATTGTGAGTCACCACGCCCAGCATTGTTGTATGTGGTTACCGGATCGAACTCAGGACCTTGCGCTTACGAGGCAGGCGCTGGAACCTCTGAGCTAAATCTGCGGCCCCACTTTGTTCCTTTTTAGAAAAGTCTGACATGCTAAACTGCCAAGGCTGGCTCAAACTTTTGATTCTCCTGCCTCAGCCTCCCAGAGTGCTAGGATTTTAGAGCTTTTTACTGTGAAAGACAGCACCTATTTTCTTCCTCATTTACTTTGGAAAACCCCTGGGTTGGGCTTGTGGAAGGTAAGTCCAGATCACAGCTCACTGGCTGGGCAGCCCCAAGCAGGTCTGGGGCTTGGCAGGAAGACCTAAGGCCTCTGAGGACCAGCAGGGCACAGAGGACTGGGTGGCGCGGGGTGGGGCACAGGATTAGCTGCCGCAGTGCCTTTCTCTCTTTCTCTGTTCCACCTCTGATCTGATCTGGCAGATGATTTTCCAAAGACTCTGAGGCCTGAGCTCTGGCTCTGCTCGCCCCAGCATGGACCTTGGTCCTGAGCCGGTTGTCAGGCCTGGACCGGGCTCTCTCTCTCTCTGAGCTATGGGTGGAGCTAAGCTGCCTCGACTGGCTTTCAGTGGGGACAGCCGGAAGGAGGTGCTGGCACAGGTCAGGTTCCTGCACAGATGCTGGGAGCTTGGCAACCTGCTGGTCCTGCTCCAGGCCAGGTGGCTGCAGGCCCTAGGGCAGATGACTCAGGTGAGGGGTGCTGGACAAACACGCCTGTGTTCCCAGCCCAGCAAGAGGATGCCTGTAATTAGCTCTGCCTTGTCATCGTGCCACTGCCTCCCAAACATGGCCTTGCCAGACCCGGAGCCAGGGCCCATGGAGACTGGCAGGAATGTGGGTTATCTTAGGTAGTGCCTGTTACCCAATGTGCTTTGCGATGGTTTCAAAACTGGGCTTGGAGCTGAACCGCCAGCACCTGCTCTGTGTAAAGATAGCCGGAGGCTGCTGGCTGGGCTCAGAGAGCAAGGACAGTTCCGTAAGGGACGTCCAGCTTCCCGAAGCCAACACCCACTCTCTCAGAGCTCCTCATCCCAGAAGTCCGTGCAGACTGGAGATAGCTGGCCACAGATCCCTGGCCTTAACTAGTGGCCAAGTGCGCAGCTAAGAATTTCTGTACCTGCCTTATTTAAATCATCATATTAAATAAACTAGGGCACATGCCAGACAGAGGCTGAGGCCAAAGGATCACAAGTTCAAGGCCAACTTGGGCAACTTAGAGAAAGTCTCTGAAATAAATAAAAAGGACTCTAGGTGTTAACTCAGTAAGGGAGTACTTGTTTAGCATGCTCAAGACTCTAGTCTAATCCCTGGTACAGCAATAAATAAATAAGCACAAACAATAGAGCAGTGCTGCAGTACTCTTTGTTAATCGATTCTGGGAGATGGGGCAAGTACCCAGAACAAGTAAGGACCCAACAAACTGTTTTGGCTGGAAAGGGGGCAGTTGACACCAACCTGGTCCAGCTTGTGGGTTAAGGACTGAAACAAAATTCATCGAGTACCAAATGTGACAAGTTTCACAGCAGCCGAGTACCAAGGTCTGACCGCAGTGAACAGCTACCGAGCACTGCTTCGTGCCCGGCACCGCTGTAGGCACCGCAGTAAGTGCCGCAGTGCTTCCTTCTGTCCTCCGACATCTCTGTGACTCCGTGACTCGCGCCGTCCTCATTTTAGAAAAAGAAACAGGCTCTGAAGAACTGGCTCTGGAGCACATGGCTGCTCACCAGGAATCAAGAGTTGAACCCGGAGCTCTCCCTGCATGACCTGACCCCAGCTGGTGCCGGTCCCGTCTCGGGGGCCCCCCCCGCACTGCTCTCTTGCTGTAACTGGAGAGTGGGAAGGGGACTGAGATGGAGCCGCGGGACCCAGCCTGGCTCGGCCACCCCACCATGGGACCTTGGCTGTTCCACTGTATTCTGGCCTTCAGATCCTCCGGGGAGTTAGGCTCGAGGCTTTGTGACTGTTTTCAGTTTTGTGGGTCCCCCGCATGGAACAGGACCATGCCAGGGTCCCTGGCAGCCTCCCCCTGCACAGCCCTGTTGGAAGCCTTTACTCTGAAGGTCAAAGGCAGCTTCTTGGACATCGGAGCAGAGGCATGCAAACTCGTGACCTGCTGCCACTGACTCATGGAGCAGTGCTGCTTCCCTACCCACGCCTCAGTTTCCCCACTCAACTCAATGGAGATAATGACCGCCCTGCACGCGGTTGGCTGCTATGAGTCGGGCTAATTAGCGTGAGTCACAGACTTGGAAGCCTCAGGAGCCCAGGGGCATTTGCTGGGCCTGAGCTGCCTGTGGCTGGAGTGACACACCACTCTGGCGCGGGCCTCTCAGGGTGCGCCTTCCAAGCGTCATTACTGGCTGGCCAGCTTTGTGGGTTGGCACTGTGGTGACCCAGCCTGAGTGCTGGAGGTCAGGCCCAAGGATGGCACCACAGGCGGGCTGTCAGCACTTCATGTGGGCCCACAGGGGTGCCGGTGGTTCATTTTCCCCATTTTTTTTTTTTTAATACTAGGGATTAAGCCAGGCACCTTTGCTCTGTGCTACATGCCCTGCTCTTCTTTACTTTAAAACAGGATCTTGCTCTGTAATCCCAGCACTCGGGAGGCAGAGACAGGAGGATTGCTGAGTTCATGGTGGCTTGCCTGGGCTCCATAGTGAGCTCAGGGCCAGCCTGAACTACAAAGCGAGACCCTGTCTCTAAAAAGCAAAAAAAACCCCAAACAAACAAACAAAAAAACAGGATCTTGCTAAATTGATACATTGCACATGCCAGGCTCAACATGTAGTCCTTCTGCTTCAGCTTCCCAGTGTGTGTTGAGATTATAGGCATACATCACTAGACTTAACTCATTCTGGTTCTTTGCTTGTTTGTTTTGTTTTGAGAAGGGGTCTTACTATGTAGTCCAGGTTGGATTCAAACTTAGTATATAGCCAAGCCTAGTCATGAATTTATGATCCCCCTGCCTCAGCCTCCCAAGTGCTATCATTTACCGGGATGTTTGCCCCCATGCCTGGTTTCAACCTGGTTCTTTTTTGTTAGTTTTAAGAGCAGGAAAAGTTTATTGAGAGATAGCTTCTGCATGAGCGAGTCAGAGGGGGACTCAAAAGTGGATTGCCCCTCTGATTTTTTTTTTTTGAGACAAGGTCTTGCTTTGTAGTTCAGGCTAGCCCCAAGCTCACTATGTAGCCCAAGCCAGCCTCGAACTCACAGCAATCCTTTTACCTCTGCCTCCTGAGTACTTGGATTACAGGCACGAGCTACCATGCCCGGCACTGTGGTATGTGTTACTGATTGCTGGGATAATGGGCATTTGGCATGTGGTAACAAATGAACTCTGAACTTTGTGCTTGCTTGGAAGATGCTGAAACCACTGAGCTAAATCCTCAGCCTTCTTTTTTTTTTTTGAGACAGGCTGGAACTGAACCCACTACATAGCCCAGGCTAGCCTCAAACTTATAGCAATATTCCTGCCTCTGCCTCCCAAGTGCTAAGATTATAGGTGTGAGCCACCATGTCCAGCATTGTGGTATATGATACCAGGGATTGAACTTGGGACCTTGCACTTGCCAGGCAGACGCCAGAACCACTGAGCTAACTCCCCAGCCATTGACCTAATTCCTTTTTTTTTAGACAGGGTCTCGCTTCGTCGTTCAGGCTGGCCCTGAGCTCACTATGTAGCCCAAGCAAGCCTCGAACTCAGCAATCCTCCTGCCTCTGCCTCCTGAGTGCTGGGATTACAGGCGTGAGCTACCACGCCTGGCACTGTGGTATGTGGTATTGATGGCTGATGGGTGTGAGTACCATGCCCAGCATTGTATGTGGTTACCGGGGATCAAACTCAGGACCTTGCACTTGTGAGGCAGGTGCCAGAACCACTGAGCTAACCCTCCGGCCCCCCTTGACCTAATTCTTAGCTTAGTTCTTATCCTTGTATGGCTCTGTATCTTGGCGCAGGGTCTTAACTCTAACCTTAAATTATAGATGTTCAATATTTATTCTTTTATTTCCCTATCAACTGCCACAGTGCTTTCAGGCTCTATCACAGGACCGTCTGTGATAGAAACCAGGCAGCTTTGGCCTATGTAGCTTTGCAAATTTTTATTTATATATTTACATATTTTTTTTTGTTCTGGGGATCAAACTCAGAATCTTGTGCTTGCCAAGCAGGCATGGCACCACTAAGCTAAATCCTGGTCCCCTCTTTTTTGAGACAGGGTTTCATTATGTAGTTCAGGCTGGCCTAGAACTTGGGATAATCCTCCTGGCTTGGGCTCCTAAGTACTGTGATTATAGGCATCCACTCCCACAGCTGGCTGGCCTCAAGCAGTTTAAATTGGGCTAGGAGAGAAAACTTATAACAAAGTAACGACAAAATGAGAATTATGGTGAAATACGAGTGACCTCTGTGTGTGAGTGTTACTGGTGCATGGCTAGGTAAGTGATTTACGTCTGAGTTGAATTCTAGTCTTTTCTTATTTTTTTCTTTTGTGGTACCAGGCATCAAACTCAGAACCTTTCACTTGCAAGGCAGGTGCAGTGCCACTGAGCTAAATTCCAGCTCTGTCTTAATTTTTCTTATTTTGTGACAGGGTCTTGCTAAATTGCTTAGCCTTGGCATAAATTTGGGATCCTCCTACCTCAGCCTCACAAGCTGCTGGGATTAGAAGCACGTGCCACTGCACCTGGCCAGGGTGAGCTGTCTGAGTCAGCGCTGTGCTGGCCACCTCTGTTGATCTGTCCTGTATTAAGAGGGAGCCAAGGTTTATCTTTTTTTTTTTTTTGCTTTTTGAGACAGGGTCTCGCTTTGTAGTTCAGGCTGGCCCTGAGCTCACTATGGTGCCCAGGCAAGCCGCCGTGAACTCAGCAATCCTCTTGTCTCTTGGATTACAGGCGTGAGCCACCGGTCCTGCATTGTGGTATTGATTGTTGGTGGGTGTGTCTCCATGCCCAGCATTATGTATGTGTTTACCGGGGATCGAACTCAGGACCTTGCGCTTGCGAGGCAGGCGCTGGAACCCTTGAGCTAACCCTCCGGCCCAAGGTTTAAACTTTTTTTTTTTTTTTTTTTTTTTTTTGAGGGGGACAAGGTTTATCTTCTCTCTGAAATGCAAGAAGGGAGGTGAGATGTGGAACGCTGAGGGCGCCTAGTGGACAAAATGGGTACTGCTGGAATTAATGCCAGGCACTAAATCACAAACCATACGTACCTGGTCTTGAATCTCATAGAGACTTACCCAGCTCCTAGAGACTTGGGAGATGGTACTCACTTAAAAAGAGGTTTTCA
>PVIC010015592.1:20883-35100 GCA_004025085.1 Thryonomys swinderianus
AAAAAAAAAAAAGAGGTTTTCAAGCCATTTATAATACGTTAAGTCACATTTCCTTTGAAATCTGGATCCATAGAAAAAAGAGATTATTATTATTAATATATTTTTTGGAGACAAGGTTTCACTAAATTGCCCAGGCTGGCTTTGAACTTGTGATCCCCTTGCCTCAGCCTCCCACACAGCTGGGATTACTACTATGCACCACTGCACCTGGGTGAAAGATCTTTTAGTTCACATCCATTTTCTTCCCACATTAGAGGAGCAATTTAAACTCCAGGAAAACCATGACCATCACAAGAGTGAAGGATCAGAAAGCAAAGATATAATTAGATTTGGCAACAGAAGAAAAGGGGGTGATGAATGATGCTGTCCATGGCTCAACTGGAGGACTGGAAATAGAATTCGGGGTTCACATGGTGACCTTGTCCTATGTGTACAAAATATTGGTGGCAATAGAAGAGACCATCTTTTTTTTTTTTTTTTTATGTCCTGGGGATTGCACTTGGGCCCTTCACTGAGCTACATCCCTAGCTCTGCCTATCTATCTATCATCTATCTATTATCTCCCTATCATCTATCTATCTATCTATCTATCTATCTATCTATCTATCTATCTATCTATCTATCTATCTATCATCTTTCTATCTATCATCTATCAATCTATTTAGCGACAAAAGTCTCACTTTGTAGTTCAGGCTAGCCCTGAATTCACTATGTAGCTCAGGCAAGCCTCAAACCCAGAAATCCTCCTGCCTCTGCCTCCTGAGTGCTGGAATTACAGGCGTGAGCTACCATGCCTGGCACTGTGGTATGTGGTACTGATTGCTGGTGGGTGAGTCACCACTCCCGGTATTGTTGTATGTGGTTACTGGGGATCAAACCAGGGACCTTGCATTTGCTAAGCAAGCACTGGAACCACTGAGCTAAATCTCCAGCCCTACTTTTTTTTTTTTCCTTTTTGAGACAGGGTCTCACTTTGTAGTTCAGGCTGGCTCTGAGCTCACTATGTAGTCCAGGCAAGCCTCGAACTCAGCAATCCTCCTGCCTCTGCCTCCCGAGTGCTGGGATTACAGGCGTGAGCCACCACGCCCGGCCCTATTTACTTTTCACTCTTCAGTACTGAGGATTGAATTTAGTGCTTGTGCTTATCAGAAAGGCATGGCACCACGGAGCTATATCCTAGGCCCTACTATATTTATTTTTGGGACAGTCTTGCTAAGTTGCCAATTGCCAAGGCTGGGCTTGAATTTGTGATCCACCTCCCTCAGCCCCCTAAAGTATTGTAATTGCAGGCACGTTCCACACCTGGCCTATAGAACCCTTTTTTATATTGCAAAACTAAAACCTTATTCCTCTGAACTACTCCTCCCATTTCTCTATCTCCCAGCTCTCGGTAAGCCCATTTTACTGTGTGTATCTGATACCTACATAAGTGGGATGGATCACGTAGTATGGTCCTTCTGTAACTGGCTTATTTCACTTGGCAGAATGTGATTAAGGATCATCCATGCAGTAGATTTTTACCAGGTTTCCTCCACGGGTCCCTTTTTAGGATCCTATTTGTTGACCCTCCACAGGAAACAGCCCAATACCCCCATGTCAGCCTGCTGGGACATCGGTAGGTGGTGCATAGATGTGAGTTCAGAAGGTCAACAAGCCTATTATTAGAATGATCTGAGTTTGCAGATAAATGACCTACCTATCCCACCCGAGTCCTTTGTGGTCCCTTTTCCCTCCTTTGGCATTAGCTACATGACATGCAGCTAAACTAGAGGCACCATGGAAAGAAAAGCGATACTTACAACGGTGGCCAAAGAGCAGCAAGAGGAAAGAACAAGTGCTAAAGATGGAATAGATGGTCTCTTGTTAAAGGGCTCAAGGGCAGCATGCTCTTCTGGGGACATGGGTCAAATGACCAGATGACAGCTATATAAAGCCAAAGAAAACCCAGAATAGGAATATAACTAAAAATAGAAAGGAAAACCGAGGAGGAAGCACCCACAATCTTGTTGGTCATGCTGTGTGTATATACAGCAGCTGTTTTTGTAGCTAAGATGGGACAGTGTGGAAGGGGCTGAAAAGCTGGCTGGGAGCCAGTCACAGCTGGTCTGAGAGTGTAATAAGCATGCGAGAGAAGGCCCCAAAGAGAGTCTTCCTTTCTAAGGTTATGGAAGTTTGTTAACATCTAAAGGTAGCCAAGAGAAAGACCCCTTTCTGGACACAAGTATTCCATGGATGGCTTGGGAGCTTGGGAAAGGAAGATCACAGTTCTTGAAAGATATTCCAGCTGCACTATAGTAGAAAGAACAGGCGGCTGAGAATGATGGACTCACATTGCTTTGCCACACTGTAGCTGGAAAGAGCTAGTCAGATACCAATTGTCTTCACGTTTCAGTCCTCCTCTTCACAAAACAACAAAAAACCACCAAAAACCCGAACAACAATAACAACAAAAAACAGCCCACAACCTACTGAGATGAGAAACGCAGTCAGTTTTGTTCTGTTTTTTGAGACAGGGTCTCACTTTTGAAGTTCATGCTGGCCCTGAGTTCACTATGTAGCCCAGGCAAGCCTTGAGCTCAGCAATCCTCCTGTCTCTGCCTCCCGAGTGCTGGGATTACAGGCGTGAGCCACCACGCCCGGCAACGCAGTCATTGTTAAACTGAAAAAAATTGTAGATCTAATGGAGGGAAAAATGTGAAAGGAAGTGCAAAGCCTGGAAGGATGAAGCAAATAATGAGGGATGAAAAATCCTATCCTAACCACCATCTACTGTGATCCCTGGGACTAGAGCTGCAAAGGTGCTCAGTAGACAGAGAGGAAATCAGTGAAATTGTTTGCCAGGAGGGGACAATTTGTCCAGATTATGGAGTACCCTACAAACTATTCAACGTGGCTAATACAAGTTGGACAATTCCTTACATGCTGATTTAGCATGCATGCCACTTTTGTAGATGTCTTAGTCTGTTTTGGGTTGCTGTAACAAAAATAGCTGCAACAGATGGTCATGAAGAAAAGGGGTTTACTTAGCTCATAGATTTGTAGGTTCAAGAGCATGGCACAGCACAGCATTGACTTCTGGCAAAGGCCATTTAGTGGGTGGCAGCTACGTGTAAGACAGTCACACGCTGAGAAAGGCCGAGAGAGAGAGAGAGAGAGAGAGAGAGAGAGAGAGAGAGAGAGAGAGAGAGAGAGAGAGAAAGGAAGCCAAGTTCACTTCAGAACAGCTTACGCTCATGTTGGCTGAGCCAGTCCTAGGCCAGTGAGAACTCAGTCTCTCTCTTAGCTCCACCACCACCACAGAGGGGACCAGTGTGGCTTCTGGTGGACACACACTATGCTCAGTAAAGCAGAAAGTTGAAATATTAGGCAACTGTATTATTATTATTATTTTTTGGAGACAGGGTCTTTCTTTATATAGTTCAAACTGGCCCTGAGCTCACTATGTAGCCCAGGCAAGTCTCCAATTTAGCAAGTCTCCTGCCTCTGCCTCTCAAGCATTGGGATTATAGGTGTGAGCCACCACACCCAGCACTGTGGTATGTGGTGCTGATTGCTGGTGGGCGTGAGCCACCACACCTGGTATTGTTGTATGTGGTTACCTGGAATCAAACTCAGGACCTTATGCTTGCTAGGCAGGTACTGGAACCTCTGAGCTAAATCCCCTGTCCAGGCAACTGTATTCTTTAAAAGAAAAAAAAATCAAATAAGGGATCAAATCAAGAAGAATGAATGCCTAGAAATCAAAATCTTCTAAAGGAACAAAGTAGAGATGAATAAGAGGCTAGGACTGAAGCAATGCCCTGGTGTGTGTGTGTGTGTGTGTGTGTGTGTGTGGCAGAGCTCATGCCCTCAATCTCCTGAGATCACTCAGGTACCTAACACTCTGACCAGCTAGGCAGCACAGACACTAGGAATTGCAAGAGGTGGCATGGGCTGGCATCAAGAACTTTTGTGCCAGGCGTGGTGAGGGACACCTGTTAATCTCAGCTTCTCAGGAGGCAGGAAGATCCAAGATGGAGGCCAGCCCAAGCAACTTAATGAAAGTCTGTCACAAAGTAAAACATTTCTAAAGGGGTTGAGGTATAGCTTCTCAGTGGCACAGTGCTTACCTAGTTCAGTCCCTAGCACTACACACAGGCATGCATGCACACATGGCCCATGCGTGTACATACCATCTTGCAAGAAGACAAGGGTGTCTCACTGCACAGCCCTATACATATTCTGAACATTTGGACCCTGGAGCCCTGACTTCTTAAACAGGATGAACCTCTACCCTGGAACTGCAGGGTACCACTTCCA
Source organism: Thryonomys swinderianus (assembly GCA_004025085.1). NCBI lineage: Eukaryota > Metazoa > Chordata > Mammalia > Rodentia > Thryonomyidae > Thryonomys > Thryonomys swinderianus. The sequence continues at coordinate 25,183 of PVIC010015592.1, forward strand.
GACAGACCTCTGTGCTACTCACGTTAACACATCTTTCCTTCTCACCTTTGAATGATCCCTTGTCCCTTGTGTCCAAACGAATCATGATCTCCTGGTGATATAACTGGATGCCCTGGCCCTAGTTTAGCACTATATATACCTCTGTGATTGGAATTAACAAATACATTTTAGTTTTGCAGTTGTCCTCAGAAACCAAAATTGGACTCTGTTCACTGTTAAACTTAAGACTTCGCCAGCCACTAGACAAAGTGGAAAGCAATTTGCCAGCAGGAAGAATCTTAGCAAATACTTTATTAACACATACTATCATATTCTAGGGATACATGAATCAGAACACTGCCCACAATAAAGCAGCTGAAGTAAGTGCTCCAATCCTTGGTCTTTCTTCTTCTGTCTTCGTAACTCTGCAGCATGTAACAGAACGGTGCCTGCGCTATCTTCCTCTGTCCACTCTCCTCATGGAATCAGGTTTCCCCTTGCTGCATGAATGACTGACGCCCACTGCCTTTGCAGTGGCAGGAGCTTCTTATCATGAAGCCTGAATTCATTTTTCAAAAAGCCACTCCCATTCCAGTTCTCACCAGAGGAGGGCTGGAACATCCTCAGGATGAGCATAAAGATTCCCACTGCCGGAATATTCGGAATACTTTCCTTGACTTCTCAGACAGACTCTACAGGTAACACACACACACACACACAAACACAAAAAAAAAAATTAAAATTTGAGGATTAAATTTTTTTTTTTTTTTTTGCTTTTTGGAGACAGGGTCTCGCTTTGTAGTTCAGGCTGGCCCTGAGCTCACTATGGTGCCCACGCAAGCCGCCGCAAACTCAGCAATCCTCCCGTCTCTGCCTCCCGAGTGCTGGGATTACAGGCGTGAGCCACCACGCCCAGCATTATATGTGGTTACCGGGGATTGAACTCAGGTCCTTGAGCTTGCAAGGCAGGCACCGGAACCACTGAGCTAACCCTCCGGCCCGAGGATTAAATTTTTATAGAGACAAAGGGTAGTTGACAGCTTTAGGGCTTGGTCTAAATTTCTCCCACAATGAGCTAGATAGACTTAGAACTGCATAAACTTATACTGTGCTAAAGTACAGCTGATATCTAACAAAATCAAGAAGGCTTGGGGGGCCGGGGAATTTGGCTCAGTGGTTCCGCGTCTGTCTGGCAAGCACAAGGTCCTGAGTTCAATCCCTGATAACCACATACTGCAATGCCAGGTGTGGTGGCTCACGCCTGTAATCCCAGCATTCGAGAAGCAGAGGCAGGAGGATTGCTGTGAGTTCAGTGCTAGCCTGGGCTATGTAGTGAGCTCAGGGCCTGCTAGGCTGGGCTATGTAGTGAGCTCAGGGCCTGCCTGAACTACAAAATGAAACCCTGTCTCAAAAAACTTAAAAAAAAAAAAAAAAAAAGGGAAAAGAGGGGCTGGAGATTTAGTTCAGTGGTTCTACACCTGCCTCGCAAGCACAAGGTCCTGAGTTTGATCCTGTAACAAAACAAAGAAGTACGCTTTTCTCAAGATCCTTGCCACAGTCTCATTTAGCCTTGAATTGTATTGCCCATTTACAGCAGCAAGCAGCTAGGTTAAGAGGCACGCTACCAAGAAGGATCTCAAAAGCCCTGAAATCCATGGCCGATACGATACTGGACGTGGTGACTCACACCCACCAGCCATCAATATCACATACTACAGTGCTGGGCGTGGTGGCTCATGCCTGTAATCCCAGCACTCGGGAGGCAGAGGCAGGAGGACTGCTGAGCTCGAGGCTTGTCTGGGCTACATAGTGAATTCAGGGCCAGCCTGAACTACAAAGCGAGACTCTGTCTCAAAAAAAAAAAAAACCAAAAACAAAAGAAGGCTCTGCCTACTGTCAAGACAGCTGGTAAAACACTCTGAGCCTCCAAACTGGTTTGTATCCTCCCTCATAGGGCCACACCGCTCTTCTGTAGGCCACGATTTTGACTGGCACATATTTTGACTGTTTTGCCCACTGTTTAACTGGCCCTAGATCATGATTTCTGTGACTAAGGGTTCTCAAATCATACCTAGCTTGTGTACTAGGAAAATCCAAGGTAAGGAAAAACAAAAAAGTTGGATGGTCCCCTAAGAGTTTAAATTGGTTTTCTCAGTTTCTTGGTTTAGTCAGCACAGTAAAATATATGATTTTCATCGCCATTTGATCATACCTAACATGTGCTTTAAGATTATGAGAAATGATGGGTCAGGCAGAAAAAACAACTTATTAAGAGTTTAATAACTTTTTAAGTTATTAAAAGTTCTCCGGCTGGGGATTTAGCTCAGTGGTTCCAGCATCTGCAAGCACAAGGTCCTGAGTTCAAGCCCCCTAGTACCACATACCACAATGCTGGGCATGGTGGTTCATGCCTGTAATCCCAGCACTCAGGAGGCAGAGGCAGGAGGATTGCTGAGTTCAAGGCTTGCCTGGGCCACACAGTGAGCTCAGGGCCAGCCTAAACTACAAAGTAAGACCCTGTCTCAAAAAAACAAACAAACAAAAAACAAAACAAAGAAGTACACTTTTCTCAAACATCAAGATCCCTGCCACAGTCTCATTTAGCCTTGAATTGTATTGCCCATTTACAGCAGCAAGAAGCTAGGTTAAGAGACATGCTACCAAGAAGGATCTCAAAAGCCCTGAAATCCATGGCTGACATTCTCCACTTAAAAAAACAAAACAAAACAATGGGCTGGATGGTTAGCTCAGTGGTTCCGGCGCCTGCCTCACAAGCGCAAGGTCCTGAGTTTGATCTCTGGTAACCACATACAATGCTGAGCGTGGAGACTCACGACCACCAGCCATCAATACCACATACCACAGTGCCGGGCGTGGTGGTTCATGCCTGTAATCCCAGCACTTGGGAGGCAGAGACAGGAGGATTGCTGAGTTTGGGGCTTGCCTGGACTACATAGTGAGCTCAGGGCCAGCCTGAACTACAAAGCGAGACCCTGTCTCAAAACAACAAACAAACAAAACACAAAACACAACAAAAGGCAACAACAACAACCCCCCCCCTGCTGTTTCATTTTCGTATGACAGTAAGAGAACATTACTTCATTTAGGCAGAGAGAATTTTACATGTATAGACAAATTTAATAGCTCTAATTTGAGCCATGGATCAAATATTTGTTTTCAAATAGCTTCATATTTTCCAAAAGCTTTTAAACTGGGAAAAAAAAGACTGGAATTGTTCTGCAAAAACCTGGAAAGCCTTCATGTACATATCTACTAAGGGTGCTAATGTATATTGCTTGGCTTTTAGCATTGCTACAGTTGCTTCCAGTGGAACTCTGTGGCCCTGCAAAGCCATGAATCTAGGAATGCTGGCAAGTGCTATTTCATATGTCTTTGGAGGTTGTAGAGGACAGAAATTGTTATATTTATACCAGGCTACAAGGGAAGTCTGGAAATGAGCCCATAGAGGAAAGAAAAGTGAGTTTTCAGATTTCTTAATATCCACCCTATCTCCTTACTCCTGACAGAGCAAACACCTGACTTATTTTCTCAGTTGTCCAATGGCTTTGCACTTATGCCCCTGGAACCACAGCAGTAAGGACTGCAATGGTAATGACTATCTAGCACACAAGCCTGGGCTGCAAAGAGGATAAAGTAATGTGCTTGCCTTGGGGAGTGAAATCATAGGCATGGTGTCCCAGCACAGAGCTCCTAAAGGCCAAGCTCCCTGGCTAGGCTCCAAGGGTGACAGCCGCTGAGTGAGGCAGCTCATCTGCGACAGGAGGCCGGGCAGCTACCCATTCACCTATTTCCTTGTCTGTACTCCTCTTCTACTTCAAATCATTTTCATTGGGAGAACAAAAAAATCTAACAGAATTTGATGGAATGCCATATGCTAAGCTGCAGAGTGAATCATTTCCAACTTTCCCTAGGATGAAACCAGAGTACATCCAATTTGACTCAGGCACGCTAAAGGCAGGCAGGGTATTAATTACAGCACCAGCTTTTGCCACTCTTCCCATAAACAGCAAGCACTGCACACATGCAGGCAGTAGCTCATCTCACCAAGGGGTCTGCTTCAGCTGGCTGGCTGGACTGTTTGTGCGCCAGGAGCACAGTCAGCACTGCCTGCCAGCCCGGCTCCGCTGCGGGGCTGGCATCCTGCTCTATTCTCCTGTTCCCCTTGGCTTCTCTGCCAAGTGTGCTGTCCACCCAAGGACACCAGTCTCTGTGCTGAGAGGTGGGATCAAAGAAGCTTCTTGAAGACGTGTCCTGAAGGAAGAGGAAGAGACTGTCAATGTAGGGCAGATACTCTATCGATTCAGGGACACACTGCTATTAGTCATCACGGCCATAACTGTTTGCAGTTCTAGTTTTTTTTTTTGCTTTTTGAGACAGGGTCTCGCATTGTAGTTCAGGCTGGCCCTGAGCTCACTATGTAGCACAGGCAAGCCTGGAACTCAGCAATCCTCCAGCCTCAGCCTCCCGAGTGCTGGTATTACAGGCTTGAGCCACCACGCCCGGCACTGTGGTATGTGATGTTGATTGCTGGTGGTCATGAGTCACAACGCCCAGCACTGTATGTGGTTACTGGATCAAACTCGGGACCTTATGCTTGTGAGGCAAGAACTGGAACCACTGAGCTAAATCTCCAGTCCTACTTTTCTTTATTCTTTCAGCCTTTTTGTGTAAACAGATTATTTTATCAGATTTGCTCCTTCACTTCTGTCCTATTAGCCTAAAATATTCACTACCTCTTAGAGATCCATCCCAAAGAACAAATGACAATTATAACCCTTCAATTTCTTCCCTTTGGTCTCTCATGTGGCCCATCTTGAAACAAATTCAAAATAGGCCACGTCTTCTCTGACCACAGGACCAGAAGGGCAAGTGCCTGCTTTTCCACACCAGCTGGCTGTAGGAGCAGGCGGACTCACCGAACTGCCTGATGAGCAGAGGCGAGCACGCTTGGCTCTCCGGAGGGGGCTGGAAGGCACTTCTGGTCCAGGTGGGTCCCCCACACCCATGCTCCGGGTCACAGGGCGGGTTCTGGGGGTGGGGCTGGCTGTCTCTGGCTCCAGCCGGTCCACAAGACTAGAAGAGTCCCAGCTCCGAATCCGGGACACAGTGGGACCTGGGCTCTTTTCAGCCTGAAGGGAAGACGAAAATATATGAATGATGTTAATGGTTAAACCAAGGTAGTATTTCTAAGTAGTTTCTGAACTTTTTGCATAACTAAAATCTTCAGAGTATTATATTTCTTAATGTCAGCAATGAATTTAATTTCTCCACTGGTGAACAGACACAGGACAGGAGTATCTGATCTATGTGATCAGAAGTGAAGCATATCTAGCAGTGGTGTTGCGACACACACTTGTAAAGCAATTCCAACACTCCAGGAAGGCTGAGGCAGAAGGACCGCAAATCTGAGCCCAGCTTGGGCAACTAAGTGATTTAAGGGACCTTGTATCCAAAAAATGCTAAGAAGGGCTCAGGACATGGTTTAGTCGGTCTTGGGCTTAATCCCCAGTACAGTTAAAGAAAAAAAAAAACAAAAACAACAGTAAAGGCCACCCACCGATTTCCAAGTTTCCATCACCAACACTTTTGGCAAGAATGCTGTTAAAATATCTACCCCTATTGCCGGGTGTGGTGGCTCATGTCTATTATCTCAGCACTCAGGAGGCAGAAGCAGATCAAGGTTAGCCTCAGCCACATAGTGAGTTCAGGGACAGCTTGAAGTACAAAAGCAAGATCCTGTCTCAAAAAAAAAAAAAAAAAAAACAAAAAAACCTCTACTCCCAAAGAGCAAGTCAAAACCTGTTCTGAGCACGGGGAAAACGTGGGATCCTGGCTCCGGGTCATTATCCTTCGGGGAGATTCAGGTACGGGCAGGAAGCGGTCTGGCCGACCCTCAGGGCCTGTGACAGGGGAGCTGATCTGGCCAAAGGATGAATCCAGGTCAGTCATAGATGACTCAATCTGCTGGAAGCCCCAGAGGCCCACCTTCCTCATACACTGTGAGCATGTTATCAGGGAAAGCTGCATGGGTTCCAGAGACGGACTAGGAAGAAATGGAAAACAAAGTGGGTGTTTCCAAATAACTGCTGTAAGACTAAGCTTAATGATTAGTGAGCATGCTTCATGTTATCCAGCACATCCCTGTGGAGGCCCAGTGGGCTGCGAACCATGCCCTCCCACAGCTGTCCTCCGATCTCAGCCTGCTCACATGTTCCCGGAGGTCTGGGCTTTGGTGTGGTCTCCATGGCAAGGTTACCGGGAAATATGTTTTATAAGTTTCTGTGCCCCTTAAAGCATTTGCCTTAAGCTACCACAGAAAGCATATTTAAGATAAACTGAGATGAGTTCTATCTTCTATCTCAGGGCAGGTCTCTGGCTAAGTGAGCAGATGGAATTGAAACATCATCAGAAGCCGGGGGCTCCAGATGGTATTTTCTCAGTATTTTTTTTTTTAAATCAATTAAACTGACTTTTCTTGTGTTAGATTATAGAAAGGAACTTTACTCTTTATAGCAATTAAACTCCCAAATAGGAAGCAACAATATAAGAAAGTATGAACACAAGGATTCCTAAGTTCTAATTCTGCTTTTGTTAGTTAATTCTGCCCTCCCCAACTCCCGACCCTAATTTCTCCTCATCTCTGTTTTCTCTTAGGAAACATCAAGCAATTTCTAAATATTATCAATGACTGATGTATATCAGTATCTTGCTCTCACAGTTCATGTACCCCAACAAGATTCTCTGACTAACCTACATGCCCAGCCACACACAGAGAGAATACAGGCAGTGACATAGACTTGGATATCTGAGCCAAATTTGCTTGTAGCTTTTCTTTCATCAGTTTGGTGGTCAAGTTCATCTTCAAGCAGGTTTAGCAGACGGTTCACCTTGTCTTCTGTCAAACACTACAAAGGAAACAAGATTAATAACTTCAATTTCAACCACCATAAAAAGAAAACTTATACAACATACCTAGATGGTGTGAGGCAAAACTCAGGGAAGAAATGATGAACTTGGAGAGAGCATCCTCATAAACAAGACTCACTCAAGGGCAGAGCTAAAATGTCACACAGAGGCGCCCTGAACTGCCCTGGATCTGACTGAGAAAAGTAAATCTTCTTTTAAGTACTAAAATTTCAATTTACCAATTCTTGATATTTTCTGAAACTTGTGAACTTTAAACCCAAATAATGAAAACATTACTGCTTATGTCTTTGTCTGACACTAAATACTTTTAGAACAAACAACAGAGCTTGACAGCCTTGATTTTGTTCTAAGAATAGAGTTATAATAAGGCAGAGGGAAAAAAATCAATTTGGCCAAGGACAGGGTGACATAAATAGATGCCAGAGGTTGACAATCTGGTGTTAAAAAGCCATGCCAGACTGTCAACCTAAAGAAGGAAAATACCAGCTATTTCCTACAACACAGCTTGTCTTCAGAGTACTAACAGGCTGATGAAATGGGACAGTAAATATTCCACTTAAAAGTACAGATGGGCCACAGCATTTCAACATTTCTATTCACAAGAATTTGATTTATAAGCCAGATACAGGAGTGCATGTCTGTAATGGCAGTACTTGGGATGCTGAGGCAGGAGGATGGCCTTGAGTTTGAGGCCAGTCTGAGCTACAATAGTGAGAGACTGTCTCAAAACAAACAAACAAATAAAAAAGAATGGATTTATAACTTGTCCTCTTGCACTCTAGACAATGGTATGCAGTAAAATAAGCAGTCATATTTAAGTATCTTCTCTTACCTAGTTTAACAAATGAAGACAATTTGAATTTATGCCATTTAAAGAACCATATTTGTCCAGCCACACTGGCAAGTCCAGCACTCTGGGAGGCTAAGGAGAGAGGATCAATCCCATCTGGGGAATTGAGCAAATTTAATTCTGTGGGTTCAATTCTCTTAGGAAACATCATGCGATTTCTAAATATTATCAATGACTGATGTATATGGGCTATATCTTGCTCTCACAGTTCATGCAGCCCAACAAGATTCTCTGACTAACCTACATGCCCAGCCACACACAAAAAGAATATAGGAAATCATGTCTAAGCTAGGTATGATGGCACATGCATCTATAACTTACAATATCAGCTATTTGAGAGGCTGTGGCAGGAGGAGCAAAAGTTCAAGGTTAGCTGGAAAATTTGGGGAAAATCTGTCTCAAAAAAATAAATTCTTTTTTTGTGTGTACCAGAGTTCAAACTTGTGACCTTATGCTTATGAGGCAGGTGCTGGAACCACTGAGCTAAATCACTGACCCCTCAAAATAAAATTTTATAAAAAGGCTGGGGATATAGCTCAATGGTACAACATTTGCCTCATATGTGTGAGGCCCTAGATTTTATCCTCAGTACTGCCCAAAAAACCCCGAATAACAACAACAAAAAACCCCAGAAAATGTATCTAAACATGTTAAATGAACACATTTTCTGGTAAAAGCTGAAAAGGTAAGATGAGAGAAAATAAATAGTTCCCTTCAAAACAATCTATCCTTTATCATTAAAGGAAATTTTTCATGGGCTGGGGATTTAGCTCAGTGGTTCCAGGGTCTACCTGGCAAGCACAAGGTCCCAAATTCAATTCCTGGTACCATATACCACAATGCCAGGTGTGGTGGCTCACACCTCTAATCCCAGCACTCAGGAGGCAGAGGCAAGAGATTGCCACAAGTTCAAGGATAGCCTAGGCTACATAGTGAGTTCAGGGCCAGTCTGAACTACAAAGCAAGACTGTCTCAAAAACCAAACCAAACTGGGGTGGGGATTTAGCTCAGTGGTTCCAGCATCTGCCTTGCAAGTTTAAGTGCAAGGTCCAGAGTTCGATCCCTGGTAACCACAATGCCGGGTACAGTGACTCCAGCAAACAGTACCACATACCAAAGTGCTGGGCATGGTGGCTCATGCCTGTCATCCCAGCACTTGGGAGGCAGAGGCAGGAGAACTGCAGAGTTCAAGGCTAGCCTGGGCTACACAGTGAGCTCAGGGCCAGGCTGAACTACAAAGTGAGACCCTGTCTGAAAAACAATCAAACAAACAAAAAAACCAAAGCAAACCAAACCAAAAAAAGAAATCTTTCATGTATAAATGCTGGCAACAACTGGAGGCCATTGTAATATAGCCAAGAAAAACTCACCATAGTTTTTAAGTCTTCTGGTCTCAGGGAAGGGAGCTGGAGGTCCAAGTGACAAAGACTTTGAAAACGATCAAGGAATTCACTAACAAGAACTGCAGGTTCATCCAATGGCAACATCCCAAAGCGATCTGTGGAAGAAGTAAACTAGAAGACTATACTGGTATTTATAAAAAAAGAGAATAATATAATTAGAAAAATGTAAAATGGATGAGAAATTTCATGATATCAAAAAATTACAGGGCCAGAGATTTAGCTCAGTGGTTCCGACAACTGCCTAGCAAGCGCAAGGTCCTCAGTTGGATTCTTGGTAACCACACACAACAATATGGGGCATGGTGGTTTACACCTACCAGCAATCAGTACCACATGCCACAATGCGGCAGAGGCAGGAGGATTGCTGAGCTGAGTTCCAGGTTTGCCTGGGCTATACAGTGAGCTCAGGGCCAGCCTTAACTACAAAGCGAGACCCTGCCAAAAAAAAAAAAAAAAAAAAAAAGGGGGCCGGAGATATAGTTTAGTGCCTGCCTAGCAAGCACAAGATCCCTGGTAACCATATTCAACAATACTGGACATGGTGAATAATACCCACCAGTAATCAGTCCCACACACCACAATGCTGGGAATGGTGGCTCACGCCTGTAATCCCAGCACTTGGAAAGCAGAGGCAGGAGGACTGCTGAGTTTGAGGCTTGCCTGGGCTACATAGTGAGCTCAGGCCTAGCCTGAACTACAAAGCGAGACCCTATCTCAAAAACGAAAAAAAAAAAAAAA